>QKZZ01002459.1:0-12573 GCA_003521265.1 Cetradonia linearis
CCCTCTCAGACCTAACGGACCTCGTCCACTCGTATGACTGGGGCCTAGCCCTTGCCCAAGACAGCTCCCTCATCCACAAGTTAACCTCCACCTTCCACCCTACTTCTATACCCCGAGCACCAGTCGAGATCCGCTCAGCCACTGCTTTGCTATTAGGCACTGCAGTCCAAAACAACCCAGAAGCGCTCGCCGCCCTCTTATCCCACACCAACACATCTGACGCCGACCCGTCCCAAACCCTCATGCATAGCGTCCTTGCCACGTTAAGCTTACGAATAAAGGATATAAGCCCAATTACTCAACTTCAGCTCCACCAACGCACCCTCTTCCTCCTTCACCAACTCGCCTCCTCCCCCTCTCAGCTGCACATTTTCACTTCCCTAAAGGGTCTCCCTATCCTGCATGGGTTATTTACCTTCTCGAACCCAAGTCCACCCGATATGAACGACCCATTTGAACCGCCACGCATAAGTCCAGGCGAGGACGGGCGCGACAAACTGCGCCAGCGGATCGCCAATCTCATGCTCGATCACATTCTGCCTGCTTTAGATGGCGCAGAGGGGAAGCAATTTGCTGCCGAGATTGTTAGCATGAGCAAGAGTGAGGGTGCAAGGCATCATGGTGAAGGAAAGGAACTGATACAAGTCTTGGAGCCGTGGAGCGAAGCGTTTGGGGCCGCGTTAGGGGAGTATGCAGTTTTCATGTTTGGGAAGGAGGATTCGGATGTGCCGGTTGTTTATAAAGCATATTCAAGTATTTGGGAAGCGACGCTTTTGTTGAAGAAGATATTGGGCATAGAGTAGAATAATATTTTTTGTCATCGGCCGGACTGCTTCAGTTCGGATTTTGGAACTTGCATCAAAGGAATGAATTGTTATACAGGATCGAGATCTCACTGATTGAAATATTCCATTTTCATATCGTTGGGTACCTATGCTATGGTATTATTGATGCTTCGTTTTCTGTCAGTCAGGCCGTTATGTAGGCATCAGCGCCATTGTTTGTTCTGATGTGTGGGTCAAGGAGTTCACCCTGACAAATGGCATTCATAATTCATGCTTCATATCAATGCTGAGTTATGGCTTCGCGCCTTTTAATATCATCCATGTTTCCGGTCGTTGAGCTGAGTTGCCACCACTTGCAGTATGTAGCAAGACATCGTTCCCTCCGAATCCCACTGCCCAACCCCCAGATGCCTCATCAGCCTGGTTCACCTCCTCCCAATCATTATCGACGACCCTCTTCTTTCCGCCTTTTGAAGGTGTCTTTAAAGAAGCCTTTGAACGAGTAGGGATCGCCGCAGCTATGGTCGTCGCAGTTCTGCGGTCGTTCTCAGCTTGGATACGGGCCAGAACTTCTTGAATCCTGATCTTGCGAGCTAGGTCCCCCCAATCTACAATGTTCTCCACGTGGTTACGCAAATTCTCAAGGGCATCTCCTTCGTCCATCCAGTATTTTTGAATCCTATGCATGTGATAAACAGTCGTATTTCCCAATGGCTCCGCCCAGTGGACATTGAGCTCGGATGTAGCCGGCGCCACAGCCAAGGAGAACGCCATACACGGTGTATTTCTAAGATGATCGTCCGTGAAGGGATGCCGGCCAATGGGAGTAATAAGCTTCGTGAGATTCTCTGTACCGTGTACCATAGCAGCGCCCGCACGGCAGCACTGTGTTCTGAGGAGTCTGAAGTCGCCCTCCTCGGTTTTGAATTCTACGGCGAAGAAGCAGTGATACAATGGATCAGACAAGAACGTGAAATACCTGTAAGTATCATTGAGCTTCTGCTCTGCGGGAGTAAAGGCTTCTTTGAGAAGTCCGTAACAGTAATCGGGCTTGGGTATCGCAATTCTATCTAAGCTTGCGAGAAGATCTCTCAAGATCTTGTCGTTTCCCGGGTCCAGGACAGGTACGCAGTGTGAATCGAAGATTTTTGTTCCTATTACGTGATAGGTGGTCGGCGTCCCAGGCCGTTAATAAGATTTCAGTTCCTTCCTCAACGCCCTCATCAGTGCCACTCCCCTTTTTGTGTCGTTTATTTTGTATCAAGACCGGCCAAAGCAAGTCGATGAAAGTATCTTCGTTGACTAAGGGAAAGCGTTTTTTCTTGCTCAAGATCCGGCCGTGTCTCTATTCTGTGAGATTATAGCCTTAGCTCGGTCCCTGATTTGCGGGCATTTGGCGACAGCTTCGTTATCTTCCATACGAATATTATTGATCTGTAGCAGCTTCTGTGTATGGACGCTTGTTGTAGAGCTCGAGGTTTCCGTCATATCATCCGATAATTTGGACCTTTTCGATGGCATGGCCGGCAATCCTTGCAGTATTCTCAAATTTTCCTCGGTCAACGGTCGGGGTGTAGTCGACCCTTCTGTCTCAGGCTCAGTCCTTACCTTCTTGCTTTCACGCTCTAAAGCCTCGATTAGGACAAATGCGGACTCAGCCTAGCACACCAGCCGTCAGTATATCACTCAAGCACAAAAGCAATTGAGAAATGAGATCAAGTCCTACCTCGCTCAGGGATTTCGAGCGCTTCCTCTTCTCGCCCATATCAGTTGTTCGGTTGAAGATGATAAGCCAACACTCACATACATAAGTAGGCAATAGCTACAAAAGTAGAGATCTTGGTGGGAAAGGGCGGGAGTCTTCGTGAATGGTGGGATTCCGCAGGTGAGCTTCGTAGATCAATGTGCGAGTGATCAAACAGGGCGCCAAAATTCCGGTGACTGCATTGCTAAGATAGTGCTTAACAGGGTGATTGAAATTATCTGCACACTATCTGCTACGTTCATATTGTACGTGAGATACATCTCCCCTTCTGATGCCCTCGTCACAGCACTACCTGCTCAAGTCTGTAGGGACCCTTCCCTTTCCTTATGATGGCAGCGACCGAGTGTATTGACCGTACCTCACCTGGCTGTAGGAACACACAAGCGGAGACGCAATATGCTTAATGGTTGCTCCTTGCAGGACGTAGATCGTGATAGCTTTCTGGCCTGATCTAGCAGCTAGAGCCTTGCTTATCCGGAAGCCGTGAAAGGAGACTCGCCGGATGGTTTTGCAACGTGGCCTGGTTTTATACGAGCTAGCGCCTTGCTCATTAGAAGAGCGTTAGTCAAGCGCCCAAATTGTATAGCAATGTAACCCGCAGTATAGGTTGTCATCCAGCAGCAGCAACTGGCAAGCCTCCTTGCTTGTGCTCCATCTGCTCTCCTCCAGTAGAAGTAGTATGAGCTAGCGTCGAGGGGGAAGGACTCTTCGCCTCTTCAGCTTTGACAGCATTGATGTTCATCGACGTGCTAGGTTTGGCTGGTGGTGGTAGGACTTGCGGACGCCATTTGGCAAGCACTTTCGCAGCGGGGCCTTTGGCATCATCATCTACGATGGGAATCAGCCTGTAGAATAGAGAGGATCAGGACAAGGCTATGTTTTGGAACCTACAATTTCGCCAGAGGTCCTCGAGTGCATCGATAGCTAGATCACGGGCTGGTGGTTTCATCATTATCAAGTAGCTGCCGACGTATTAATCCTTCATCGGAATTTCAGGGCCACAAAAGGGAAAAGACTCACAGCAGAGTGTTCACAGCCAATTGTACCCTCTCTGGGTCCCTCGCAAGCCCCTTCACCCGCTCGAGCACCTTTTCGTCGACCTCTGGTACCTCCGAAAGAAATCTAATCAATAGCTTGTCCTTTGCGTCCAAGTATGGTATGATCCCATCAAGAACCCTCAACATGTATTTCTCATACCGTTGCCTCAGTTGCGATGCTGTCTTACCGTCTTTCGAATCTGCAACCGCTTCCTTTCGTATTCGGTCGTTGTACCATTCTTCGTTCAGCCAGGCGATGGCTATATTTATTCTTGACCGGAAGTCTTCACGGACATATTGAGCTAGCTTTTCTCTAAGTGCATCACTGAGACTAGATTCAGAGGACCCGCTTCTCGCAACCGCCTTCGAGTCCTCTTCTCCGTCATTTTCATCATCCAAGCCAGCAGAAGGTCTTGTTGCTAATCTCGTGACGACAGTGACCCATGCCTCCTTATCGTAACTGCTCCCAGCTAACCTGTTCAGTCCAGGCTTCTGCTTCCTTAAGACTGAAGCATCCTCCAGTCGATCCATCTTTTCAAAGACTTTGGCCACAACGCTCCTTCCTATACTTTGAGTCTCCTCCGCTGTCATCTGTGGTGGCTGTGGGAGCTTGAATGGCCCAAGTGCCACTTCTGTGGGCGTGTGCAGTGAGTCCTTAGGTGGAAGGGCATCCGCTTTGTTGATGATCTGCTCTCTGTCTTCGCTTGGCTCAAAGTCTGGTTCGTAGTCTTCCTCGTCATCTCCTAGAGCACCAATCTGGGGTATGTTTGCGTTTGGACTTGTGAGAGATAGCAATCGCGCTCGGACATGATTGACCGCTTCAATTAGAGCCTGGTGATCAACGCGTGCAAGTACGGGCAAGGTAATGTTGACAATGAGCTGTGGCGGTAGCGACATCACGTCGAAGTTTGCAAGGTCTTGGTCGCTAGTCAGTGTAAACAATTGCTTGAGACTATTTGGGCCAGGTGGGAGCGGCGGAATCTTGGATGGATCTCGGTCCGTCAGCTCTACTCCAAGACGTCTCCTCTTTGCATTGTCAAGACCGTCTGTAGGTTCAGCGGTATGTACTCGTTTACGACTACCTTCATCAAAGATCTGTCGACGCTGATCGTCGCAGCGTGCAACATGTGCTTTGATCCGGCCTGCGAAGGGACCATTCTCGTTTCTAGTAGTAGGATCAGCCATTCGAACTCTTTGATATGTTCACCAATGAATCATACCTTCGAAGTATGTTCATAAGCAGTGACCTGGTCGTTCGGTCTAGGGTTTTGACTTGGATCTTCGCCTTAGGATTCATAGGCGAATTTGCTTGTTTAAGTGGGTTGAAGTTCAGAATTACAGACATGATCTTGTTGGATATGGATTGACGTGTTCGTAAAAGTGTGCCAAGGCAGTTCAAGGTTGCAGTTATGAACAATGCATCACTGGAGACAGTGTATCAGGAGATGGTATTCACGGCTACTATGCAGGGGTCCTTACCTGTGATCTTCCTGGAAGATGTTGAGAAGCCTGTCCAGCAACCCAGAGGCCTCGGGTTCCAGCTTCGATGGTGGTATCATCGGATGATCTCGAGGAACTATAGCAAGGGAGACCTCGTTTTGCTCGGGTCGCTTTATATACGAGTTAGAAAGTGTAATCCGTCCGTTAAGTAGTTGGTCATCACGCACCCTTGGATCAGCAATGACCCCAGGCGTCTGCACGTGAATGATCTTCTGCACGAATTTGATGCAGCATATTCGGACCCCTGCAGACCCAGTATCCCACCTTCTAAGTATGTTCGACTTTATCGACGACATCTGGTTCCATACTGGCACGTCATGTGGATTCGCAACACTAGCAAAAGGCACAACGTGAGACTGGATGCTTCCCACAGACCGTCTGCCCGACGCGTTTACTCATAGGCGCTCCCGAGCCCGTCTACGATACAGGAGCCAGGATTCCACGTACATGTAATGGAACACCAAGCCATAAATACTCGCAGCAGTCTGCACCACACTTTTAACCACCGCAGCATCTTCCTTTGGCATTTCCAGCAGATCTTTCAGCGTACCCAGCACCCCCACCGCCGACTCTTCTTTCTGCTTTGGGGCAAATACAGGGCTGGAGAATGTCTCTGCGAGGAACTCTGCTCCCCATCTTTGCAGCTCGAGATGTGCATGGGCGCCGATGATAGGGAGGATTCCGGAGACAATCTGAGGGTATAAAGGGGGGTCCTTGAGAACAATATGACGTGCAGATTCAAGTTGATTCAGTTGTTCCTGAAGAGCAAGAGCCATGATGCGGATTTGGGTATGTAAAACGCTATGTATGTGACAGGTGTTGGCTCCACCACTAAGAGTGGGTTGTCCTGACGCCTGAGAAGAATGAGAGCTAGCTAAGGCAGCATGGAGGGTGGCGAGGGTGTCGGATTTCAAAACTAGAGACTCGGAAGTAGTGAATAAAAAAATTGGAAGAAGAACTCCAAAATGAGGAAAGAATGGTGATTTTGACGGCGGGACAAAGCTTCTACATCCACAACGTCGATCACTTTCGCGCTAGTAAGATTAAATACCCGTAAGAGCCTCAACCGAACAACTTCATTCGACTATCATTTCCAGCATTTGTATCCACAATGCTCATGTAAGCTCCTAAGATCTCCTTTTATCGTCTATGTACTGATCAAGACCAGTAAACTCCCAAGCTCCAGCTATTACGACAAGCATTACCGCCCATCTGCCTCTTTGCTCCGCGCCCGTCAACCCTTCCTTATAAAGAACATGCTCACCGCTGCCGGTCTTTTCGCCTGGACTATTGGTGTTTGTACGGCCCCTAGCCCAAATTCCATCTATGGGTTTGAAGTCTAACACTTGCCAGATGCGTATACAATACACGCCGTTGCTCAAGATGACTTCTCTGACGTCCCTATGCCGGATGTACCAGTGCAATCGCCAAATACGCCGCATGCGGGCGTTGAGAGGGCAGGTAGTGAGGTTGTATTGAATCAAAGGGGGGAGGAGACAGAGAAGAGATAAAGTACCTGGGCTTGTAAAAATGGTGTGAAGATTGCGCAGTGGATGAGCTTGAAAGGACCGAATGGAAGCAATGGATGGATTGCCTGTACATGTGCATAGTTCTGGTATATGGCGCCCTAGGGTTCCTGAAGAGCTTAGGTGCCACTGTGAGCGGTCACGCTACGGCCATCTCGACACTGATAATTACCCATTCAAATTCTTTATATCAGGTGGAAATGTTTACAAAATTGGAATTATCCAGAAATACTAAATACAAGATAATTGTACACTGCGCATACTTGTACATGGTGATTTGTCTCCAATATACATGAATGTACCTTACCTTCCGCATCTTACTATGACAATCCAATCCACCTCCGGCGAAAACGTTACCATACCAACATGCACAGAATGCCGCCTTCCTTGCTATGCATATCTTGATTGTCCATCGAGCCAATTCCCCTTAGTATACAGCCACAGCGCCCAAAAGCACCGCTGCAAAACCCGCCTGCACACTCAATTCAGTCCTTATACCCGCGCCAGTTGAAGGCGCCTCTGGGCTGGCTGAAGAGGCGCCCCTAGTTGAACTTGACGTTGCACTCGAGGTAGTAGTGCTCATAGAACTAGCCGATCTGGCGCTCGCACTTGAAGTAGAAGACTTTGTAGCGGTGCGACCTACGGTAGATGCGGCCGTGCCCAGGGACGAAGCTGCGCTTGAGGCGGAGGTTGCAGTTGCGCTGGCGGTGGGTATGATGGACTCAACGGTGTTGGTGCTCTCAACGACAAATTGGGGCGTGTAGTTCACCTCGCTGGAGTCGCTGTCGGAAGAGATCTCAATGGTGTAGTCAGAGTTGCGGGTGGTGTCTGCGCGGAGAGTGAAGGTGTATTTGCCTGAGTTGGGAATGCCGGCTGGAGGAATGGTTAGACGCGCACAATAAGAATTTATGGGCGAGAAGAGGGTACTTACATGCAACAATTGTGCCAGGATGCAGGTTACTGGCGGCGCCGCTTCGTAGGGTGAGAGTAACTGAGCCGGAAGTTGTTGGCATCCATGTGAGGGTGGCGGGCTGCCCAGCAATGACCATAAACCCAGATGAGACCGTGGGAGGGTTCGGGCCGGTGCTGGTTTGTGCAGCGACTGCTGCGATCAGGCTGGCGAGTGCGGAGAATGGTGCAAAATGCATGATGACAGTGTTAGATATTGTTGTTTGGTAAAGAACGCGACTTGTAGACCAGTAAGGTTCAGTGTACTCAGGTCGAATGAATGATATGTAAGCAAGCTAGCAAATATGTATTGGAGTGAACGTGTGCTTATAGCAATACTATTGATAGTTGAAAGAAGGAATGACGATGCAGCGAGAAGAGAGAATTGTTGCAATCTGTGGGGTTCTCCTGCGCGCCGCGGGACGATCTTTTATGGTCCACAACGCAGGAACGCCGCTCAAGCGAAGGGCGGTGCATCCTATGGCCCATCGCCTGGTAGGAGTATGATTGGACTCCAGGAAGCCACCCGCGGTCTAACTGTTCAGCTGTTCAGGCCGCCAGTATCATAACATCATGAAAACGTCGGCCCCAAAAATTACGTAACTTTGAAGGCCTTTTTAAGGACTAGACGATTGATGAGAAGCCGAGATTGGAAAAACGAATAGTCCAAACCTGTTTCAACTCACGATATTTGATCTGGACAAAGACTAGTTTGGACAGAACACTGTCCCTCTTGGGAAGGGATGTCGCCCATCGAATCCACTAGTTCTTCATCATCTTTTCTCAAACACTCACATCGCTCCTGTGCGCAAGGAACTCGTTCTCGAGTTTTCTCAAGGCAGCATCGCAACCGCTGAGTTTCGATCCTACCATGTTCCGGTCTCCTGTCTATCAGAGAAGATGGACTGTCGAAACTAAGTCAGTCCCTTTACACGCGCAACGGGCGATACTGCTCAACGGGTCGTCTCTTCCATCTCGCCCGCCAGGCCGGATTCGTTAGGGTCATCGTCATCATATACATCCTCAATCCGAGAAACCAGTGAATTCAGTTGACTTTTAACGTCGGATTCCTCTTCATTATGGATTATGTTCCCCTGTAATTGAAAATCCTCAGTGTAACCGCTGTCGTAGCTGCCCACTTTGGACTCAGGACTGTCTCTACTGACATGCTTCTGGCTCTGGTAGTATTATTCAAGGCGATGAAGCCGGTATAGGAGAGCTTGTGGTCCCATAGCAGAGCTATTGTGGCGGAAAGCAGGAAAATAGTGCCGTGAATCAGAGTAAAAGTATGCCAAAAATTTCCGGTTCTGCGTTGCCAGGACAGATCTTTTTGACCCCATAATATTGTCATATCGGAAAGAATCTTTTGAGACGCATGTATCTCGGTACTCGGTATAGCCACCTATTCCGTAAGTAGACTTGAAAGACGAAGTTTCCAACACAGCGTGGGTCCTTGAATCGGTAACATCAAATCTAACTTAAACAAAAAAAGCTGCCTTTGAAAGAACGCAGGATAAAGCCCTCTGACACGATGGGAAACGCAACCAGAGACGGCCAGATCACACATGCATTACTGCGAACCTCGATGGAATCAAATCCAACCGTCGACTCTTGACTCTCATTGCTCAAGCTTTTACCCACCAGGTGTACACACACCACTTTCATATTTGTAGTCTCCCCAATTACCCTTACACCCACTAGAGCAATCAGTCATTTTGCCTCTCACAGTGGGTCTTGAGCCCACACTTGCCATTATGACACAGCCTCCTGATGAATGAATACGAATCGGCAACGATCAAAGGTAAGATTATTTCGTCAGTATTTCTCAGATACTTCTGTTGCCGCTGCAGTCTGCTTCGTGGACGAATTTCTCATTTAACAAGAGGTTGGTCGTTGGCAGCGTCATGACCTCCGAGCCTCCATGGCGTGCTTTAGCGGCGTTCCCGGCGGCCGACGGGATTTACGCCGTGAAATCTCAAGGTCCTCTTGTCCATAGAGATTCGGAATAACACTGTACCTAACTCAAGCAAGAATGGCTCTAATTAAAATTAATTTCCCTCACGAAGCGTCTTCTATGACAATGCCATCTACAAGAAGAAGAATAGACGAGGGTTTCAAGCTCCAGCGAAGATAGAAGGAAGAACTTCGTCTCAAACATCTTGAAGTTAACCTACGATGTCTCCGTCGTTCAGCTTTAACCTCAAGAACGATGACATTGAAGATGGTGCAAGTGAGGGCGCAGAGTCTATGTCGACGGATGACATCCGCAGCATTCCAGATGCTCCAGCCGCGGAGCCGACATTGCATACTCTGAGAGACATGGTAAGAAGTCCGGCCTCGCTCTCGCAAAGTTAATACCGTCCTCTTCAATTGCATAATAGATGAGCCTGTGACAGCCCAGTATGGCCCTCGAAATCTTATCTATACTTTGTTCACGGAAGCTTCGTTACCGATGTGTCTCCCCAGCACGCTGCGTAAAGTAAACGATCTATGGCACATGCTTTTTAATCCTTCACACACGGACAATGTGCTGATGTGGCCTACTTTTGCTAGCTCTCGACACTACCTTCTAAGATCTCTTATTCCTCGATTCAGATTCCAGGCGTTGATGGAGCCATGATCAGCCTTCCTCGGCGGGAGCTTTTCGACATCCGAGCCCAGCTAATGGCAGAAGACCAAAACTGCACTCAATCTCTAGCAATCGGCCTTTCGACGGACGACATCACTCCAAATATCTACGAAGGAGGCTTCAAGACCTGGGAGTGTTCCGTGGATCTCGCGAGTTTTATAGCAAGCAAATTTACAAAGTTTGAAGGTATAAGTGGAGCAGAATACCATGTCGTTGAGGTGTGACACTTTGTATTACCGCAGTTTTGTTGTTCTCTTCTGAGAGAAACTAATGGATTTCTTATTCAACAGCTTGGCGCAGGTACTGGTTTACCGGTCCTTATGTTGTTCCACCGCCTCCTGACGTCTTCGCCACCGTGGTGGAGTGCTGTCCACCTATCGCTCGCAGACTACAACCAGTCCGTTTTGGAATTGGCCTGCATACCGAATTTACTTCTCACATGGTATTTAACTTGTTCTTTGGTGGCACCTCCGCCAGCTGGCGATCTTGAAGTCACTTCAGGTCTCCTGTCTCGTTTTCTGGTGGACCTTTCATCCAAGGGTGTGCATGTATCGGGCATTTCCGGAGCCTGGAATTATGCATTTAATGATCTCCTAGGACCTTTCGATGGTCCCCAAAGTCGGATAGGTACAGAAACAATCGTGCTCGCAAGCGAGACCATCTATTCGCCCTCTTCCATCCGTCCATTTTCCGAAATCCTTCTCTCAGCACTCGAAAGGCGACAAGCTACCGGTGGGACCGCAATCGCTTTTGTTGCTGCCAAGCGGATATACTTTGGTGTTGGAGGTGGAGTCGATGAATTTCTCGAAGTCTTGGAGAAGCTCGGTGGCGAAGCCACAACGGTGTGGAAGACAGATTCTGCCGGTGTTGAGAGGGTCATATTGCAGGTCACGAAAAAGCATGACTGAGCGCAAAGCGCAATGTTGTCAATCCGCTTGGCAGTCTTGATTTCGTTTCTATTCCCAACAAAGACTTCTCTCATAAACCACGTAAGCTGCCTCGGGTAATTACGGAACGAGATCGCTGTGATCTGGTCCGCCCTTCGAGATATTAGAAGATGATCCAGACTCATTTTCGAGACCCTGTTCTCATTTCGATCTTCCTAAGAAATTGTGGTCCCAATCGAGCCATTCGAGGTCCGTATCCTTAAGCGCAACGATCCTCAAAATCCTCGATTTCCGATTACACCAACATTAGGTTCCGAGCACCTCCAACTCGACATACATTAATGACGACTTGCTTGATCTCTGAGCATCGCCTTCCTGTTCAATGGTCTTCCTCCAGATTTCGAAGACCTAATGGCGCGGTTCGGTATACTGTCGGTACCAATCCATCAGTATGAGGCGCAAGAGGTGGCGCGCGCTCTTCGTTCAGGTACGACGACGGTCTTCTGTACCGTCGACTTATGCAGCCGCATTCAAACACGTGCGATTCATCTTTTCAGCCTGATACGCAGAAGTCGTAGCTTAGAAGCCACTACATACATGCTACAATGCGCATGATTACAGATTGAGGACCATGTGCGCTTTCTAGCTATCCCCACTTACCTCGCAGACCAACACGGGTTCCGACCCACTGGCAGAATCTGATGTAGATACGCAGACTAGGCCCTGCTCCACTACGGGCCGTGAAGGTGCTGGTGCCGCTACCGGCTGTTTTTTTTTGGTGCAGCATGTGAAGCGTACAAGGGTAAAGTTATTGGTTGACACACTTCCAGGTCGTTGTCATCATTGGTTCCAGGTTGCTGGGTTGGGAAGAGATCGAAGCAGAGGTTTCTAGCAATGTCCACTCTGTGCACTCTTTGACGACAGTATTCCGTGCCACTGGCGCATGAGCTACGAGGTAGAGATCACTACAGCAAGAAAATGGAGCATAAGTTATGCACATAGAGAGAACATCCACCAACTCCCTGCTTGAGAACCCACCCAGAAATTGCTTTGAGGGGTTTAGTAACCCTTGGGAAAGGAGATCTCGGCGCTTAATAATTGCTTAGGGGTACATATTCATTGCTTAGAGACTTTGGACAGTCCCGAATTCCCTACCCTGTGACTGTTCTATATGAACGACTTTTACTCCAATTTCTTACCTGTGGAGCCTCGCTTATCACATTTTGATATCACATTTCGGTTTATAGATGGCACACGTCTTAGGTACCGACAACTGTTGCCGTCCCGTCATCATTTGCACAAATTTAAAAACTTCTATTCATCCTATCGGGTCTCTGCGATGCAGAATTTAATGACATTGGAGATCATGAGAAGCCTTTAGAATTCATGCAAAATTTTAAGATTCCACGAACATCTTTAGAATAGTCAGAGACAAGTAATAGTGGTAGGAGGATTCATATAGTTGCTTGATTAGAAGAAGGAATCTCGCAGATGGA
>QKZZ01002462.1:0-13264 GCA_003521265.1 Cetradonia linearis
CTTAATAAGCACTTTATTTATTTAATAAATTTATTTAAAGTTTACCTCCTTAACAATCTAATTCATCAGCAACTCCTCATAGTACCATAAAAAAATTGAAGTATTAAAGATATTATACTAAATGTTAAAGCTATTTCTGAGGTGATAAAGATTTTAAATAGATGATTAATTAACTATATTATTGTTTAAAGGCTACAAGCTCTTACCCTTGTAAAAGGTAAGATTATAATTAAGTAGGCAGCAGCAATGACAGCGGCAATAGCAATAATAAGAATGGATTAAATAATAGCTGAAGGATAGGAATAGGCAAAAGGAGCATTATGAAGAAGATTACATGGTAGTATAGCCGGCGCTTTTAGTAGGTCGGTCTCTGTACGTGCACCCTCTACCTTTATTATTAGCCTTTTACATGGCTTACATTTACAGGGAATGTAATTTTCAAGATTGCCGCACTAAAACAGACTCCTCACAAACCATTTAGATATCGAGATAATTTAGTATCCTCTGAAATTTTTTGGGCATAAGCTTAGTACACGTTACAAGCTAGTAATAGAAAGGAGAGGGAAACGGCGAAGATAAATCTCCTCGAGAGAAATGGTAGTCGTAGTCTATAAGAGATGGAAGCAAGAGTTAGAACTGGAAACTATAGTGTGGCACCGTTGTCGGGGGAAATGGGCCGGAGTGTTTGAAGCTAAGATTGTAAATGCTTGGCAGCGCGCGAGTCAAAACTTGTTTGCAACCAACCCTCTAAACGTACAATTTTTGAAAGGCAATACTGAACTGAGATATTTATATATATGATATTCAGCATTTGGCTTTGAAAGTATAATATTGTTTTAGTTATTGAACTCTGTTAAAATCTTATAAAGGATAAAGAAATTAAAGCTGATATTCAATAGCTACTTAAGATCAATAATGAAAGATCTGAAACCACAATGGCTTTATGATCATTCTAATTATTTATGTAATTTTAGACTCTATAGAGTTATTGTAAATATAACTTTCATTTCTATATAAACATTTCTTTTTGCGGTATTGCCTTTCAAAATTTAGAAGTTTAGAGGTGGGTCGCAAACACAGTATTGCAAAGACTAGCTAAGTTCAGCCCTACAGAGCTGTTTACAAACCAACAAACGTACTTCCGTTGCGATTGTCTTTTAAGACTGACCGAGCATCGGAGAGATATGTCGACAAGCTCTCGAGGCGCCCTCATAGTCATTGAAGGCCTCGACCGCGCTGGCAAATCTGCCCAACATGCTCGTCTCTGCCAAAACCTCGAAAGCCAAGGTCACCGCGTCAAGCGCATGATATTCCCTAGTATGTCTCTCCAGTCCGCTCTCCATTGCAATTTGGACTGATTGTTAGACAAGACAGGACAACGCCTATTGGCAAACTAATCGATGCATACCTCAAGGGCGAAAGCCCGCAACAAGACCACGTCATACACCTCCTCTTCTCCGCCAATCGGTGGGAAGCCGCAGCCTCGATGCGAACGGCTATTGAGCAGGGGATCACGGTTGTCGTTGATAGATATTACTACTCTGGGATTGTCTATTCT
This sequence comes from Cetradonia linearis, assembly GCA_003521265.1. Classification (NCBI taxonomy): domain Eukaryota; kingdom Fungi; phylum Ascomycota; class Lecanoromycetes; order Lecanorales; family Cladoniaceae; genus Cetradonia; species Cetradonia linearis. The sequence goes on from QKZZ01002462.1 coordinate 1,559, forward strand.
GCGGCTAAGGGACGAGCCGATCTTTCTTTGCAGTGGGCAAGAGAGCCAGAAGTCGGACTGCCACGACCTGATATTTGTTTATTTCTCGACATCAGTCCCGAAGCTGCGGCCAAAAGAGGAGGCTTTGGAGATGAGAAATATGAGACGAGTGCGATGCAGAAAAGGGTCCGAGAACTGTTCTACGAATTATTGCGGCTACCTGATGGACAGGACGTGAAAGTCATTGATGCTGGGAGGGATATTGACGAAGTTGAGAAGGATATCAGGGAGAGGATCGAGCGAGTGATCGCTGATAAGAGAATGGTAGAGGGTTTGCGAAATATACTGCCATGGAATGAGACAGGTTACGCTCCAGTTTGAGGCTCATGATCACTATCCGGTCTCACCACATCAATCGGATGGACAATTCAGATGAATATGCTAATCTAAGACTTCTGCGTCTTCCCACTCACTATCCCTGATTACGGTCTTCAGTCTAGGCGCTGCTATAGATGCTTTACTTGGACTCGGTATTCCGATGTCGTCCGAGAAGCCAGAAGCGGCACTGGTCATCGATGTCAAGTCACCATCATCATCATTCTCTTGAAAATGCCAATCATCTAGCGGTGGATCTTCCTCCAAATCTACAGCCAACACCAGATCTCCACCAATGTCATCATCTACGTCAGTGTCAGTCGCGTCCTCGCTATCACTTACCTCAACTTTGGATACCGCGGCCTTCACTACCTTGGGCACTTTGCCCTTGCGCTCTCTAGGCTTCTTCGTCAGACGCGCTACAGCCTTTCCGCCTCTTATTCTCAAGCTCATCTCCTTGACCAAATCGATCCATCGGAGTTCCATTTCACATTCGGGACATTTGCCGGTTGTTGGAACAATTGATTCGCCAGCGCCTTCGTTTTTGAGAAATCTGGCTCCAAGACAGGACATATGAAAAACAGCTCGACAACCCTCTCCAAGACAGATCAATGCTAGCCTTCTTTCGAGGCCTATATCCTTTATGCAGATCGAGCAATTGACTGTCTCCCCCTCAGCCAGAAGCAACATGCTCTTCACTACGGGAGCTTTCAAGTAAGAGTACCCGATGTCAATCCCCTCTAGACCACCTTTGCCCACGGCCTCACGCTTTCGCCTGGCTTTAGCCTGCTTGCTGACTGGCAGTTCGCCATCATGAGATACCTCTATAGCTTGCTTCACATCAAGGAAGACCTTGATTCCATTTCTAGTGTTAGCGTCCACTCCCTTGTTACAGCTTTGCCAAGTGTGATAGACATCTTCAGAGAAAAAGTGTACTGCCAACGGCCATCTTGTAAACGCCGGAACGCGTAGCAGTAAGTCAAGGTTCAAGAGTTGATCGGACAGCGACATTGGTGGACAGAAAGGGACTTTTCGCTCTTTCTTGGTTCTTCGAACTCTTTTTTTCCTGTATGATGGAAATGTAATGCGGTCTTTATCGGGTATCTTCTTGGTGATATGTGGGTTATGCCATGCCCATCTGTACTATGAATCAGTTCGTAGGTCTTCATTGTGTTGAATGGGTGAAGACATGGGTCAACATTTCCAGCCAAGGATGACTTCCAAATCAAGGCTAGCGCGTAGCGCCACCCCTTAAGATGTTATTCTGGGTAAATTGGTTGTACTTTACACACAACAAAATAGGAAAGACAATGTGACCTACTCAAATTGTAGGGCAGCAATCATAGAAGGAAAGCCAGTCACTATGCAGGTCATTTCCCATGGGCGCAGGCTGTTCCGGGCAGTGCGAAGCGCGCCGCCTTTGGAGAGTCCATTATGCTGGGCCAAGCGACGAATAGGATTTGCCGTTGAACCGACATAAAGTGATGAGTGACGGACCGTGGAGCGTAGAAGGTAGCAGCAACAGAAAGCTGGGATGGGTCTTATATCCATAGTGGTGTGGCTGTTTCGGTTATGGGATCAGGCCAAGCATGACGCTCGGACATTTGGTTGGCTTTCTCGAATATCTTGTGCGTTTGTTGATTGACCTTCACGGAACGGTGCAGCAAGTGAAATATTCGGGTACGGCTCTCCACCAGTTGCCTTATACGACCAATCTAGAGTATTTGGTGATACTTAGGGTATGTGCATTTGGCGCGGCGAAGCCTGCCTGCCTGATGCGCGAGGTTTGGTAAGGCGGGCCGCGGTAGCAAAGTTCTAGGGACATTGAGTCTCAGTCATCTATCGACCAGCATTAGTTGCCTCCAAATTGCAAGGAGTCTTGTCGATGATGATAAATATAGCTCATATCTCCCGTTCTCCGAATGAAAGGATGCACCTGTAGTCACTGTGACAAACAGCAGCGTGAATGAAGCAACAAGGAACTTTGGGTTAAGCCGGATGTGGCGCTAGCGCGGGTAAGTCTGCCCGTGGCTTGCGACTTCCAGATATCCATCTTGCCCAGCGCCCTCGCTCACCCGCCGTTCTCTCTGCCTTCTCCCTGTCATTACAACTCCCGCCCTCCTCTACAACATGTCTTGACTTGCTCCTGCAGTCAAGCAGTACATTGTGAGCTCGACTAGGCTTATAGCCCTCTCAGTCGTTCCTTCATCCGTTCATTTTCTCGCCAAGCATTTCTACGCGGCCGGGTTAGTGGGTCCTCTCTTGTATCAGACTTGGTACCAAGCCACTCAACACACGCTACTAGCTTAATATCCTCCCATAGACGCTCCTTGTCTATCGTATAGTCGTACGGTACGATCTTCGAACGTATGAATAGCAGATCTCGCGACCTCGAGATATCCCCGTGGTTCGATCTTTTCAACCCTTGCGGACATGGTGGTGCCTCCGTCGAGTGGAGGTAATATCACAGCCGCACCTCCCCCACAACAATTGCCTTCGACGGGAAGCTTTCAAGTCAACCTCAATCCTCCTACGACCAATGGCATATTCCACAATTACCCGCCCCAGGTACCCATCAGTCAGCGGCGGGCTCCACCCTTGGACCTATCAACAGTGGAGAGGCGTGGACAGCCCTCCGCTGCAAGAGATTCGAGCAAGCGAACACGTCCCCATGGCTTACAAGAGGCACCAACGTTTAGGCCGACGGTGGAAGAGTTCAGAGATCCCATGCAGTATGTCAGAAAAATCTTTCCAGAGGGTGTGAAGTACGGAATCTGCAAAATCATACCCCCAGATGCATGGGATCCTACGTTTGCTATTGATACAGAGGTATGCTGCCCAATCCCAAACCCTTTATTTGCGACATGGAATTTCATCAAGGTCGCCAAAGCAATCATGGAGTTGAGTAGATAGCTAATGCTCAATTAGCGTTTCTTCTTCAAAACGCGGCGCCAAGAGCTCAACTCGGTAGAAGGAGGTAATAATGGCCCCAGACCAAGTTCAGCTGTCTGGACAGCATCCATGCGACACCCAACTAATCCTCTCTAGGAACACGAACCAACCTCAACTATCTTGACCAACTCGCAAAATTCCACAAACAAAACGGCATGAACCTCAACCGTTTTCCTAGTGTTGACAAGCGACCACTCGACCTATACCAACTCAAAAAGGCAGTCGCCCAACGAGGTGGATTTGAGAGGGTCTGCAAGCTGAAGAAGTGGGCCGAAATCGGGCGGGATCTGGGTTATAGTGGGAAGATAATGTCGTCTTTATCCACTTCACTTAAGAACTCATACCAGAGATGGCTCTTTCCCTATGAAGAGTACCTCAGACTTGCCAAGCCAGGGGTGCAGCAACAGGTTGAATTCGAGAATGGTGGTCCTTTTACCCCTCCATCGGCTGGTCAATCAATAATGGGAGCATATCAGGATGTTTCAATGGCAACAAGGGACGGTTCTCCCGCAGTGAGAGCCGCCGCTGCTCTCAACGCATCTCTCAAAGACGCTGAGGAATCTTACAAAACTAGTCAGCCTGCCACTGAGACCCCACAGTCTATACCATCGTCTGGCTTCACCCCTGTAAACGCAGGCGGCTGGACGCCAGTCAATCTTACTCCAGCATCGTTCCAGGCCATCAACGGTCCTCCTCCGTTGCACAAGCGCGAATCAGGAAACGGCTTCCCCAATATGCCAGGCCATGCACCAAACAGCAGTCTTGTGGCCTCTTCGAAAGATGTGCCAGACTACCTCAATGCCGCTCCACTTACCAACGGTCACTCCTCGAATCCTTTAAAAAGAACGATGAGCCATGACAGTTTGAATGGTACGTCCGGCACAGATTCTGGTGTGGGTGGTGAAGGTGACGACCAAAATGAGCGACGGAGTAAGCGCGTGAAAAAAGGTATGAGATGGAATCAGTCTTTATGTGCGAGTACTGATGTTCATTGTAGCTCCAACCGTTGTCGGCTCACATATGAGCCTCCTTCGCCCTGCAACACCAAGGTTGCCAGGAGACCGACGCAATGGGAAGCCTGGCGAGGTGAGCTCGATTGTGTTCTTGCCTAGAAGATCATTTGCTGATTTGAAAATAGATCTGCGAAGTCTGCGGGACCAAAGACGATCGCTCAAAGCTACTGGTTTGTGATGGCTGCGAATTTGGTTACCATCAGAATTGTCTGAATCCTCCCGCAAAAGTCAACCCTCTTCACGACTGGCACTGCCCACGTTGCCTTGTTGGTACACAAGATTTCGGCTTTGAAGAGGGTGGCATCTACTCGTTACGTCAGTTTCAAGAGAAGGCCCATCAGTTCAAAGAGAGTTATTTTGAGCCAAGGATGCAATTCGATGTTGTTCACAACTCAAAACGTCCTGTCACCGAAGATGATGTGGAACGAGAGTTCTGGCGGCTGGTTGAAAGCCCTTCAGAAGAGGTTGAGGTTGAATACGGAGCCGATATACATTCAACAACGCACGGTAGCGGCTTCCCTACCATTGAGAGGAACCCGTTAGACCCTTATTCCACGGATCTGTGGAACCTTAATATCCTTCCATTACACCCAGAGTCACTCTTCAGGCACATCAAGTCCGACATATCTGGTATGACCGTGCCATGGTTGTATGTGGGCATGTGTTTCTCGACATTTTGTTGGCACAATGAGGATCACTATGGCTACTCCGCAAATTACCAGCACTTCGGCGCAACGAAGACCTGGTATGGTATACCTGGTGCCGATGCTGAGAGCTTTGAGGAGGCGATGAAACAAGCAGTGCCAGAGCTTTTCGAGTCACAGCCAGATCTTCTCTTCCAGCTTGTCACTCTCTTACCACCGGATCGACTTAAAAAGGCAGGCGTCAATGTGTATGCACTTGATCAGCGAGCAGGTCAGTTCGTTATTACCTTCCCACAGGCGTACCATGCTGGTTTTAACCATGGATTCAATTTTAACGAAGCAGTCAATTTTGCGCCAGAGGACTGGGAACCCTTCGGTGAGGCTGGAGTAGAGCGTCTTCAGGCTTTTCGAAAACAACCATGCTTCTCACATGACGAGCTTCTTATGACAGCTGCTGCTCGAGACACTACGATCAAAACAGCCAAATGGCTTGCTCTTGCCCTGACACGGATGCGAGATCGAGAGCTGCTGCAGAGGTATAATCTCATTAAACGCCACAAGGACGCCGTCGAGCACCACGATTGCAAGATTGAGGGGTCCGCAAAATCCGATGAAAACTGCGCCATCGGGTTCTACGTAAACGATCAAGACGTCCCAGAGGTCGAATATCAATGTTGCTACTGCAAAGCCTATAGCTTTCTCTCCTCATTCCGTTGCGAGACAAGTTCGAAGGTTATGTGCTTGCTTCATACTGGTAGTCATGAATGTTGTAATGCCAGCGAAGAGCAACGTATCGCAGGGTTGGCTCACACCCTTAGGTATCGTTATGCTGACCATGCGTTGAATGCTATCGTACAGAAGGTAGTTGACCGAGCAAATCAACCAGAGGCTTGGCAGGAGAAGTTGGATAAGGCTCTTGAAGATGAGATGAAACCCTCGCTCAAGGTACTTCGTTCTCTTGTCAGCGAAGGCGACAAAATTCCTTGGGATCTCCCCGGACTTCCGGATCTCAAGGCCTTCGTCAACAGATGCAATGAATGGGTTGACGAGGCAACAAATTACATCACTCGCAAGCAGCAGAATCGGCGTAAGAATGAGCGGGCCTGGCGCAAAAACTCTGCGAAAGCAGCCGAAATGGAGGAACGTGACAAGGAACTCAGGAAGATAGAGAACATTCAAAAGCTATTAGCAAAAGCCGATGAAATCTCTTTCGACTGCCCTGAAATCGACACCCTCACCCAACGTTCTCAAGACATTGCGGAATTCCAACGTGAAGCCAAGGCCGCCTTGTCGAGCCCAGATGTGCGTTCAACCCAAGAATTCGTAGATTTGGCTGAACTAGGGAGAAGTTTTAACGTGGATGTACCTGAGGTCGAAGAATTGGAGAACGTAATACAAAAGATGAGATGGACAGACGAGGCCCGAGATGGAAGAAAAAGATTCCAAACGCTAAACGATGTTGAGGTACTCATACAGAGAGCCAAGGAGATTGGGATTGATGAGAATGATGAGCTCTTGCGAACGTACAAGGATCTTCACGTTCGAGGCGAGCTCTGGGAGAACAAGGCCAAGGAGCTTATGGCCGTTGAGCCAGTCCATCATCCACAACTTGAAGCACTAGCGAATCAAGCAGATACGCTGCCAATAACCAACGAGACTCGAGCTGCCGTGGAGGCAATCTTGGCCAAGCAGCGTGAGGCGCAAAAGCAGATACTTTCTCTAGTCACCAGGGCCAACGAGGAGGACTTCAGGAAACGGCCAAAGTACAAAGAAGTTCGTGAAGTCATTGATGGTCTCTCTGAGCTCAACAGCAAACCGAATGGTACCCTCGATCTCGAGAACATGGTCAAGCGTCATGAAAATTGGATGCGAAAAGGCAAGAAGTTGTTCGGAAAAGCAAACGCACCATTGCATATTCTGCAGGTACACATGAACTATGTCGCTGAACACAATTCTTACTGCTTCGATCTTGTGGATAAGCCAAGAATGCCTGTCGAGCCTGCGACAAGGGAAAACTCACCTGCCGAAGAGCAAGACGTTGAAGGTGTCAAGTCGGAAAAGAACGTATTTTGCATGTGTCGTCAACCGGAGGCTGGCATGATGTTGGAATGCGAGTTGTGTCACGAATGGTAAGTGCAGTTCGGTAGCGTCACGACTGAAGATAATAATTCTCTTAGGTATCATGGCAAATGCCTTAAGATCGCTCGTGGCAAAGTCAAAGAGGATGACAACTATACTTGCCCGATCTGCGACTACCGTGTCAAAATTCCTCGTGATGCAGCTCGCCCGAAGCTTGAAGACTTGATAGACTGGCAGGCTGAGATCCCGAGTTTGCCGTTCCAGCCTGAAGAGGAAGAAATATTGGAAGAAATCATCTCCACAGCTAAAGCTTTTCGAGACTTCATGCGCCCATACATCAACCCAGTCATGACTAATCCGGAGGAAGTTACAACGCAGCGGTTCTACCTTCGTAAGATTGAAGGCGCCGAGATACTGCTAGGGTTTGAAACAAATTTCTTTCGCCAAGAACTCCACAAATGGGCCCCCGTTGCTCCAGAGCCTCCTCCTGTTCTTGAACAGTCGCTGTCAACCCGAAAACCTCGACCAACAAAGCAGCAGAAACTGATGCAGCAGCACAACGTCAATTCTCCTGAAGAGCTACCTCTTCAATTTCGCACTAAACCATACATTGTCAAAGGCCGCAAAGGCAGCGACTCGCAATTGAAGAACCAGCACACACTGGCGCCTGCAGGAGCTAAACGGCCTCGATCTTCCCACTCGACTTCAACAAACAATTCATCAGAACCTTACACCCATTCTCATAGGCTTCCACCAGCCTCATCCTCTACGCACGATCCTTCTTACTTAGCTCATTATCCGGCTCCAGCTTCCCATAACCCTCATCAACAGCCAGACTCACCGGCGTTCCCACCAAGTCCATACTATCCCAATGGCCACAATGCACACTCGCCTTTCGGTGGATCACCAAGATACGGGCCGACGTCACCCTTATCCCATCAGACTTCAGCTCTTGATCCCAATATTTTCGGATCGGACAGTCCGTTCGATGGACATCCTCACGACCGGCTGATCAATTCCCCGCCCCCTTCATATTCCAACGGGGATCAATCAAATACCCGTGACAATGTAGATAACATGTTCGATGAGTTCGTTACCCAACCAGAAGACGATATGAACCACAGGAACGAGGTAGAGGAAGCATTGGAAGATCGGGACCGCGAGCACGAAGATGAGGATGAGAGGGGTAGTGGCCTGGATGACTTCGTAAATGAGGCTTATGATAAATGAGCTACAGCAGAGAACTACCACATCATTTCCTTGCATGTCATGAATTTCTGCGTGCATTTTCTACTTAGCTTGGAGTTGCTGCATAGGGAACATTTAGGATGAGAAGTACGTTCAATATTGGGTTATCTACTGGTCTAACAGAACGGTATCCTGTAACCTAAGCTTTACTACGGTGCTTATTGGCAGGTGTATTTGTGCAGAGGCGCATTTAATGAGAGAAAAGCCATCGTGGCATTGTACTCTAGCCAAACATAATTGCGAAATGCGAGCATTTGAAGGTGTTCTCGTTACTGTCCTTGTCAATCATTATGACGTTAAATTACACTTCAAAACTCCTAACTTTTTTCCTCCCTCAGCCTTTTGAAGTATTCTAATATATGTATATGGGTGTCCAAAAAGTCGCTGCCCACATCCAAACCTAATTCATTGTCGTTCGTAACATCACGACTCATCGTCTTGTCACCACACCATTCTAAGTTTGTAGCCTCTAGGAGAGCCTTCTCTCCCGAATTCGTGGCTTTGCAACCAGAAGCAATGTCTTTTCGTTGAATATGCCAGCATTTATCTCGTCATCTTATAGATCGGAAACAAAGGCCTCTTCTCCATTTAGGCGAGAGCTTCAATTCCGCCAGCTCGTGGCTTTGCAGCCAGATATATGAGCTTTCATTGAATATACGAGCGGCTATGTCGTCAATTTCATGACTTCCCGTCGGCTTCTTGAAGTCCAAGACTTAGTTCCTCAGGCGCTGCGCTTTCATACTTCGTTTATATCATGATATTATGATTTTCGTTATATAGAGTCACCGCGCTTCCATCCTTCGTATATATCATGATATCATAATTTTCGTTAAAATAGAGTCACCGCGCTTACAGCAAAGCGATGCATGCAAAAGCAATTTCTTCAATCGTCCGACTGTCTGCTCGATCCAGCTACAGGCCTCTGCCGATGTCTCAAAAGTGTGCTCAAATCATTAGAAACAAGTCCCAAACTCTCCTGCGCGTCCTCAAAGTCATCATTCGACTCCTCCTCTTCCGCCGCAGCTTCTAGATCCCTCACTGGTCTACTCATAAAATGATGTCCGCTCGCCTTCCCCCTCCCCGCCTGCTTAGGATTCTCCCTAATGGCATCAAGCAGTAGCTCGAAAGCAGCCACCATATCATCAGTCAAATCATGCCGCCTACGCAACTGCGGAATGAATTTTTCTAGCACATAGCTGTTATCGCCGTGGATCTGCAGATGCGTGGCGTGTGTTAGTATGGACATGGTTTCAATATCGGCATAATCGATAACGAGATCAAGAAGGTGGGGGCCCTTGAGGCGGGGACATTCGGTATATTCGAACCAGCGGTCGAGCAAGAGGCGGAGAACGTCGTGGTTATTGTAGATTATTGTTGATGTGAGAGCTGTGCGGCCGTCTTTGGAGGTGGCGTTGATGTCGGCGCCGTAGTCAAGGAGGAGTTTTGCGAAGGAGACTGGTTTGTTGCGGGAGACGTGGAGGAGTGGGGTTACGCCGTCGACGCCGCTTGCTTCTACATCGGCGCCGAAATCGAGGAGGGTTTTGATAAGGGAGGGGTCGGAGGCGTTTCGGGCTGCGCAGTTTAGGGGGCTGCCAAATTTGATGCCGGAGGGGAGGACGGGGTTGGTGAGAGCGTTGGCTTCACATAGAAGTCGAACACAGGATGCGTGGCCTTGGTTGGAGGCGAGGGTCAAGGGTGTGTTCAGTTTGTTGTCTATTACGTTGGGGTCGGCGCCAAAACTTAGAAGTGTGACTACTGCTCGGTCATCGCCGCGTGCGGCTGCCCATTCCAGTGCTGTGCGGCCCATTGCGTCGCGTACATCGATGTTGCTGGGGTCGCGGAAGATTTCTGTCTGCAGGTCTTGCATAGACAAGCCAAGGACGATTCTATGGATGGGCGCGAATTGTTGGGTTTCGATGAACTCACTATCTCGGGCGATGCACCGGAGGATTTCTACAATACCATTTTTGAGGTTACCTCGAAGTAGTATGTCACACGCTTTGTCTGCTGGGCAATCGTCGGTGGCCGCGACTGGTCTGAGAAGCTTGATTAGCATTATGGATGGCTACACAAGATGACGTCGCTTGCTTGTAGTCCGGATCGGAGCCTGCGGCAAGCAGGAATCTACAAGTCTCATACTGTTGCCCATAGAGAGCCCACTGTGGGTCCAGTCAGTGCCAATCGTTCATAGGGTTTGATGTGTGGCCGTACCCGTAGTAGAGAGTACCCACGGGTGCTACTGACGTCCTTAGGGGATGCCATACCCTGCTGAAAAAGACCCTTAAGGCCCTCAATATCGCCTCCTAATGCATACTTTACACATTGTGCTGAATCAGGCACCCTTCTCAAGGTACTCAGCTCCCACTGTGGTCCAATGTGGGGCTGGAATCCCAACTAGAAACAGATAATTTGAGACCAACAGAACCCGAGCGGAAACCAGTATTTAGCTGAAATATAAGGTGTCTGAGATTTTCGACATCTGACTGAGTCACAACGAGGATTCAGCAGAGGAAGCCCAGAGTAGCCTATAAATAGCCGTCCAAGGATACGATCGAAGTATCCTGAAGTATCAGACTTGCGCTCTGAATGACATATACATGAGCAGCCCGGACGACAGACTGGACTAACGCTCTTCTTTACGCGGATCCCAATTGTCTGTGATGTCAACGCTGACTTCTCGGCATCTATGACCGCCCGTGGTTGCTGTCTGATGGCTACTGCGGTTGTTTGACCTTTTGACACGCTTTCAGAGTACTGAGTCTCGTCAATGACGGTTGCTTGAGCCATGAGAACTTGCTCTATTCGGCCTATACGCTGGTCGACTTTGTCTATATTTTGGTGTACAGTTTGCGTCAATGCAGTGTGGTACTCGGCCAGATTCTTTGATAAGTCGACACGATGGCCGGCTTGCTCATTTGATTCACGAGATGACGTTCTAGTAAGAGTCTCAAGGTCCAATCTGACCCGTATTAAGTCACGCCTAGAGGCGTTTTGTTAGCTTCATGATGATCAGGATGATTTGACGAGGTCTACACGACTTGAGCACATACAAGTTTGAGGCGCCGAGCAAGACATTCAGACTACATTTGATGGCTCTGAGGTCGGTTTGCAAGTCCTGTAGCTTCGGCTGCCACCTTCTCCATGCGCTAGCCCTCGACAATACTTTTCGGGTCGTGCAGTTGCTGTTGAGATGATGGAGAATAGCGTTCAAGTGGTGGAGTTTCACATCGGCTTGGCAGAGCAGAGTGGGGATGGATGCTTTATCACTCTCGGATAACCAATTGCGCTCTTCCAACACTGCAGCGACCTGATGGAGGACGAATTCGACATCCGCGACTTCATTATTCAAGGCATGAAGTCGCCCAGGTAGCTCGGTGCAATCTTTACGTAAGTCCGCAAACGCCGCGCCAACTTGG
>QKZZ01002464.1:0-10176 GCA_003521265.1 Cetradonia linearis
GAGGGGGGATAGAGGGGATCTACTTGCTGTGTCAGCCCAAGGCTCCAAGGGCATTGACATTGGTGCGGCTCGGGCTTGCCCTAATGGACCGCCTAATCAATTTTCCGAGTGGGTCACCTTTTCACCAATGACATTATGACATTATGACAAATGACAAATGACACCCACCGTCGAACCTTGATGATGGCCTTGAAGATAGATGACCATGACCATACTGAGTTCTATCTTGTATGAGAAGTCTTTGTGCATTTGTTGAAGCATCGAAACCTTTTGTCGGCCTCGGCCCCCTTCTTCTGCTCCGCCCTCCTCGATCCGTCCCCCATCTGCCCCAAATGCGCAAATCCAAATCTCTGATGCGACAGATTGTGGGTGTGTCTTCTCAGCCACCGTATGCAACTGCCCGCTCAGGCGTCCAAAGGAAGTTTTCCAGAAGCCTGCATCCTTCCATCTCGGCCTCCGCTGCTTCTACTCGGGAGCTCGCTACACATTTCGGATATTTCTGGTGATCGGGTTGTTGACCCTTTCGAGTCTACCTACCTTCTTGATAGCGCTATGACACCTCCCTTTCCTTTTCCACTGGCAGCATCATAGTCTTACTGGTGCTTTTCTTTCACTTCCTGAAACCTTGCCTAACCTTTATCCTACCTGACCATACCCCCACATAAATCCGACCGTTCAGCTGAGCCGGTCGCGCTCGTGTCTTTACCCGCCTTGACTGGAATGGATCGCTACGAGCCTTGCGCAATTGGCGCTTTTCGCCCAAATGCGCCGATTTCTTCCCATGCTTTAGCTGCTCTTTACTGGCAGCTTCATCAAATTGTTTATTTACACGACGAGGCGGAAGCCTATGAAACCAATGGCGCTGACTCCTGACTTATTAGCTGGCACGGGATCTGGACAGCACTTGCAAAGCATTGAAGTGGAAATCTATGTCATAGCGAGGCCTACGGTTGTAGTCCGACCTCTCTACATTGTACCAGGTGAAAGTTGCCGCAAGCATGCCGAACGCCTTGAAAGATAAATGCAGGTTGCTGAACGTCTTCGAGCCTTCATTCAACGTACCCTAACCTCGAAATAACACAAGAGATTGATATACTCCGAAATTGCATAACCTGATGCTCGTAAGGAAGAAAACCCCTAGGATCTCCTAAAAGCGCCGAGCGTAGACAACACACAACGCCGTGAATGTGTGTTTCCAAGCCAATCCTAATTTGGATACAAAGCGCCTCTAGTAATTGTAGACTTGCTGATAATATTTAATTGCTCCGCTCCCACTCCCGTTGGCTCCCGTTTACCTCAACTGATTTGGTCTCCTTGCGTGGCCTCACAGAAAATTCTGCTTTGAGTGCCAAATGGTCGCTGGGGAAATGACGGTTGGGAAATCCTGGTACCTTCCGCAGATAATCTTCATCCACATTTCCAAGCAATTCTCGAACCACTAGTGAGTTCGTCGAGTACCAAATGTAGTCGATGATGCCTGAGAAGTTTGGTGTGTAATTGGTGAAGCTAAGCTCCTCTGGAGTATTGTAGGCAGACTTGAGTTTGAAGGGATGGGCCATTCCGTCACGAGTGAAATTGCCATACCGGCGGTTGCCCAGGTCCATGTGGTTACCTGGCAAGCTACCGGTGGTGATGAGATCGTAGACTCCGGTACCGGCAGCAGAGTTAAAATCACCACATATGACAAGGGGTATCTGAGGGCCAGCGGAGTATTCGAGGGACGGGCCAGGCTCGATAATGGTCTCTTCTGCCTCTTCTTCGTCCTCTTCACCGTCTACTTTCGAGTGTCGAAAAGCCCTCTTATCAGGACAAGGAGGATGTCTTACCCATTGGTCTGCTTGCTTTGTTATCTGCTCCATGAGAATGGCAACTTGAACAAGCTTGACGTCCGCAAATTCCGGATCCCAAGTGATGTGTGCGTTCACGACGATCATCCTAGACCCAGTTGTCCTGTTCTCGAGGAAGGTTGCTACTGCAATGTTGTCCTTTGGCATAACACGATTGAAGGTGTCGTGCTCCCCTTTCATATCTGGCCGATTGATGGCCGCGTTCGCAAAATCTATGAGCAGCTTGTCCAGACAAATGTATTTGCTTCCCTTGTAAAATGTGGCGCATCCATCAACGAGCCTGGCCTCCTTTTCTGCCATAGTCTTCGCTCTTGATTTCGGCCAGAAGACGCCTCGATAATCAAGAAGCGCGAGCTCCCGACGGAAGAAACCATCGAAACTCTCTCGGTCGACTTCCTGCAAGCAAAGTATGTCTGCATCATGGTGTCTAAGCTCATCCAATATCAGGATCTTACGCTTATCCCAAGCAAGAGCGTCAGACGGTGCGTAACCATATTGCATCTTTGTGGCATATTTGTCACATAATATGTTGTATGAGATAACACTCAGCGTCTCAGATGCAGGAGACTTGTCTAACTCCACCTTTCGACGATCGTTGGGAGGGTGTAGAGCTGCAAGCTGGTCAGCATATGGAAAGATGCAAGATACTTGCAAGGGGCAATAGTGGAACGGAAAAGGGATCCCACTTTGATCGTTTTCTCTTATCATTGTGATTAACGAATTTGTCCCATGTAGCATTATGTGCTCTTTGAGCGGCTCTTCGAAAGGGTTTCCTTCGATCCCTAGCATCTCTAGCCTGAATAGATTTCCAATTGTATAAGGCAATGTTTGTAGATTGTTATCGAAGACTAGGAGCTCCTGCAAGTTGACCAGCATGCCAATCTCTTCTGGTAATTCCAACATCTGGTTGAAGGATACGTCCAGATGACTTAGATGCCTTAATTGGCCGATGACTGGGTCGAGACGCGTGAGCTTGTTGTGATCGAGGTAAAGCTTGCGGAGGAACTCGTACTGAAACAACATCGGTGAGAGTGATTTCATTCCTTGGCCACTGAAATCCAAGGCGTTCCAATCCTGCCTGGAGTTCTCTGCAACCGTTGTAGCTCGGTTACGCTCCTCGGCCCCATCTTCTGGCAATTCCTGCGCAGGCGCTTGATCAACAAGTTTCTGCACTCGTGATATAACCCCATCTTTCTTGCAATGGTGATGTGGAGCCTGTTGTGAGTTTCTCGATTCTGCATACAGAGTCATTTGGCGAGTCCAGTGCTGATTCTGGATAAAGTTCTCGTTGCCCCCGATTTGATTACTATTAGAGTTACCATTGTGTAGGTTGTTGGGCGTGAAATGAGGAGTGGCATTTGACAAGGTCCCGGAAGAAAACGTTTGTTGATGGTGGCCCCCAGTATGATGGTGGTGATTCTGTTGACCATGCTGCTGCTGATATGTTTGCTGTTGAAACTTATGACTCATGTTTGATTGCATGTATCTCTGGTGCCCGTTCATCGTTGCATGTTGGCCCTGTTGTTGCCCTTGATTGTATATGTGATATGGGTTGTGGGAAGAAGCCTGCGAGACTGGGGAGCGGGAAGGTGAAGGTGTTTCATTGGCATAATTGCCTCTCCCGCTATTTACAGGAGACCCGTTACGAGCTATATGTCGCTGTGGATGCTGATGTTGATGACTATAAGACGGGTAATACGGTGCCGCCCCCTGCGGAAACCCTCGGTACCCACCATCCGCCATCTAAGTGGCAGGATAACAGGACCGATGGAAGAGTGCGTTCGTTTTCTCGTTGTAGCTCTGTTGGACTTGGTCTGGCTATTGGGGGTTTTCGATATGAGGTAGAAGAGGTGGCCTTGTACAGCGATATTTGTTCAGTCATGAGCTGAATTCTTTGTTATTTAGAACCCAATAGTAGGTGCCTCAGCCTTTTTAGGAGCTTTCCGGTGTCCTAGGTTGGGCGGCGTTGTGGGTTGGAGAGTCGTGTGGTTCGCGGTGACAGCAAGCCGACTAGTTGGAATTGACACAATTGATTCTCGTACCCAAGTTTAGCCTGAAGAGTATATTTGCTCTGGGAAGCTTTGCAAGATAGGATTCGCCTGAAGGTCTGCGACAGAAGGATTAACAAGGGTTCTGTTGTGTTCGAGGGGCCCATAAAAAACAAACACCTGAAGTTCCTGACAGCGGCCGGCGAATTTTCCGAGGGAGAGAAGACCCAAACGATATCCTTGGGTGTGATTGCTCAATTCGAGGCTTAGTAGAGTTGGTAAAACTATGCTTCAAAATACCAGTTGTCAATCGGAAGGCGAAGATGTGGTTTTGCGAACCGCATTAGTATGGAGATGTACTTAGACCGGGAGAGGTTTAACGCCGGTACATCCCGCGAGCGCTCTTGGCTTCTGGAGACCCGGCTTTTAGTAACTGCCTCATCTTATCATTATTCGCTGATTGAGGCATGTACTTTTTGCCTGATATGGCCAGGAACAATTGTGAGTTGACATTACAATGGTTATGATATCCCCTTCTTATCGGGTCAAATGAATCATGCGGAGGCAATTCCCTCGAATTGTTTCAATTTTATTCGTCTTTTTTATATCCCTGATAGTCAGGGCTGAGTAGTGAGAGTATCTCTGTGCTCTCTTTATCAGTGAGATCTTAGAGATCGCACGCGAGACCAAAGGTATCTTGATCTATCGGGGCCTTCTTCCAGATCAAAGGCTAGAAGAGGAACAAATCGACACTGGGACCCAAGTGCCAAATCTGGCCTTGGAACCCCTTTGTTGTACGTATGGGCTTTTTCAAGGTCCTTTCTGCTGGGATTGAAATCCCTGAAGCCTTTCCCAAAAATTGCCTCCATTACATACAATCACCAAAAATATAAACCTCATGTCTGCCATATTCTTCTGGGTGATCCAAGGCAGGCATGGCAAGCAACACATTGTCATGGCATCAAAAATTTTGCTTATTTATTTTCGGGAAGCAGGTCTCTTCAGTGCAATGATGCTATGTCACAGCACAACGACGTGCTAGTAAACTAGGAAATATATTGGCCACGCCTGACCCAGTAATAGAATGACCGGCGGCCGACCTACCGTCACCGCCACACAAGCGCAAGATGACCTCTCCTTTCACGTATCAACATAGTCACCGCTTTCTACAAGATATGTCTCCATATCCATTACCAGTAGACCTGGGAGAGCTGAATAGACATATTCTCCGTACCTTGTTGCTTATGCAAACCTTCGGGACCCCGTTCTGCTCGACTCTCGAGGCACCCCCGAAGAAAATCTTGGAGCTGGCTTGCGGATCGGCGATATGGTCTTCGAAGTGTCACCAGTACCTCAAGCAGCAAGGTTATACTCATGTCTCTTTCACTGGGGTTGATATAGCACCCGTTGCACCCAATCTCGAGAAGCACGGCGTGAATTGGCATTTTGTACAACACGATTTACGGCAACCCTTACCCTTTGAGGAACAAGAGTTTGACCTGATATTCGTTAACAACGAGTTCATCTCGTTAGGAGAGAAAGCGCACTTTGATTCTATTGTTGGGCTAGCACGCTTCCTCAAACCCGGTGGAGTGATCGAGGTTTGGAAAACGAATCTGCAATTTCGATGCATTCTGCCTGATCCTCCTATAGCTGGAGGAAGCCCAGAAGAAGCTGTGCAACAAGCTGAAAATACTGCAACTTATACGGTGGACGCAGCTACGCCGTTCACTAGAGCACAGAACCCATACTTCCAGAGTTGCAATCCTTGGATTGAGAAAGCTCTTAGAAGGTACGGATCCACAGCTACGCCATGTTCGTTAATCGATGCCCAATTTTCCACGAACCCTGATATTTTCGGCGAGGTCGGCGGTCGGAGGCTTGCTCTACCATTCGGGCCGATTCGTTGGGAGAGCGAGGATGTATCCAATAGGCTAAGCAGCATAAAGGATTCCGCCAAGGAAAAAGATACTGCAAAGAGCCCAGTCATCTCCAGGAAGCGTCTATGCTTGACAGCGGATCAAGTCGCCTTGAGGCGTACTGCTTTGAACATTATTCTTGGATTTATTGAAGGTATGGAGCCATTTCTGGTCAAAGAAAGTGGAAAGAGCCAGGACGAATGGGACAAGTGGTGGGCAGATTTGAACGTCGACCTGCTCAAAAAAGACGGTACTTTCAACGGTGAATGTCTGGAAGTTGGGGCATGGTGGGCTCGCAAGAAATAGCGAACTTCGTCTCAGCTATAGCGTTGGCGCAGGGCGCGGTATCGCTTAAGATAATAACTGGACCGCCCAGCCGTCAGTAGCTTGCCTCTCATTCACTGAATTAATAGACTTACAGCGCCTCAACCTCTTTCTTCAAGGACTCAGCCTGCTCAAGTGCTTTCTTAATCTCCTCTTCATCTTGCAGACCGGCTTGGCTGGCAAAAGCCTCATGCAAACGTGTTTGGAAATACTGATAGCCCAGCGAATATTCCCTTCCCAGATTCAGGAGTGCTGGAATTGCAGAAGTCAGTAAGCTTTTTGATGGGTGAAAGACATCCGATTTAGGCACTACCAAAGCTCACCTTTGTATATGTTGATTACCTGCTGACGAAGAGCTGGATTGGTCATGTCGATTATACCCTGGCTGTATACTTGGGAGCTTCAATTGTAATGGTACAAGTCACCATGCAACATGATATACATTGATTGATTGATTGATTCAATAGGCTGTCCCAGCCGCCNNGAGGCCGCTATGCAGCGCTATCCTACAAGGAGTTTACGGGCTACGTCACGCGTCTATGGCACTGTGGTCGCCCTCAATGCCTCCCTAGAAGCCATACAGTAGTAATAAAAGAGCCAAAGAAAGTACTCCAAGAAACTCGCGCCCGCTGCAAAATCCAAAGTCCAAAAATCCAAAAGTCTAAAGATCAAAAGGTCAAAATTTCACGTCCTCGCATATATCTACAGGCTTCCAGCTTGTCATTGTCCCTTGCTGTGGGTTCTTTAACGGTCAACGGGGCCTAAGAACCAGGCCTGAGGTCCTTATACGGTATTGCTCCCAGCGCTGGCTTTCGCCGGCCGATGTGCTTATGCCTCGATGGCCCACCTGAATTGCTTTAGGCGATCCGTTTGAAGCATGAATGAGGTCGTCCTACAGGCGGCCTTAGGGTGTGAGACGAGTTGTCGTACGTCTAGTGTTTGGCCCATTGCTGGGCCGAAGATCCAACATAATGTAAAAAGGTGAACAGACGCCCGGCTAAACCAACCTCGGCATTTCAGCCCTGTCAACCCCAAGTCCACATCCCACACGTTCACAGGTACAACTCTTCGGTCCACCTCTCACACCTTTCTCCAAGAATGGCAGTGTATAGCACGGAAGAAGGCTGGCATAAGCTTCCGGACGGCCATAAGGTATACACAAAAACATGGAAGGTCTGTAGATACCTCCCCTCAAGTCACTCCAACTTATCTGTTATTCGCAGCCCATAGCCCGGCCAACCGCACTGGTCCTCTTCGTTCATGGATTCTCAGATCATATAAATGCCTACTACACACTCTTCCCAGCTCTCGCCTCCCGCTCAATATACGTCCTGGGCTTCGATCAAAGAGGTTGGGGTCGCTCAGTTCATGGACCTGCCGAGCGCGGCCTCACCGGACCCACCTCCACGGTTCTCTCAGACATAACATCCGTCCTCCAGTCCCTCATGCCTATAGCCCAAGAGAAAAAAGTACCACTGTTCCTCATGGGTCATTCAATGGGCGGTGCCGAAATTCTACAATATGCAGCTCGTGGTCCCTCAGAAGTCCGATCACACGTTACGGGATATGTAGCCGAGAGCCCATACATAGCCTTACATCCATCTGCGCAACCCTCGCGGTTCACCGTTGTGGCGGGACGGCTTGCGGCAAGAGTCTTGCCGAACAGACCCATGGTGCAAAAATTAGAATCACGATGGATGTGTAGGGATCCATTGGTATGTAAAAAGTGGGCGGAAGATCCGTTGTGTCATGATACAGGAACAATTGAGGGGCTGTCGGGAATGTTGGAGAGGGCGGATGAGTTGAACAAGGGGACGGTGAGTGTCAAGGAGGGGAGAGTCTGGCTGGGTCATGGAAGTAAAGATCGGGTGTGCAGTTTCGATGCGGCTAGGCGTTGGTTTGAGCGGTTGGGAGTGCAAGATAAAAACTTTAGAACTTACAAGGGGTGGTATCATAAGCGTAAGTGCACTCTAGGAATGTTAGAGGCTAGAAGGACGCATTTTGATTCTAATACAGTGCACGCGGAGCCGGGAGAAGACAAGATCACTTTTGCGAATGACGTTGCGGATTGGATTCTTGCCAGGGCGGAAGTCAATCAAGATGCTAGTGCTTCACAAACCAAAAGCAGTTTATAGAGTCTATGAGGGTCACCAATAATATCCTGGACCGCACCATGCTTTACTACTTCATCTTGTTCTAGACCCCTAGGAAACCACCAGCTAAGACTCGTTGGCCCACTTTCGGACGGCCTACCATTCACCAGCCAGTGTCCTGATTTTCAAGCGCTTGAGTCTCTTCATTATCTCGTTCCTCAATCTCAGCCGCCTTGGTGACTGCACTTTGCTCAGGATGGTTGTCTGTGGTCCCCCCGAGTCTACCATCCACTGGCCCTGATTGCTCCACACTCTCAGCCATCATTTCGGCACTTGGCTTGACAATTCGCACATCCCATTCTCGACCACCAGTCATGCTGGGGCTAAGCTCAAGAATACGCTCTAATTATAATGGTAGGCATATGCCCTTGACCACCTCAACAATGGCTATGATCTGGCCGATTCTGGGATTGAACGCAATGAAACTGCCACTTACATGAAGAATAGAGGCTGCTTTCTCCACATGGTCCTGCATGGACGGTATGTTGAGTGTTATGTGCGACAGAAATGGCTTTCTCCTGTGGTCTAGACCACGATGGAGGATCTGCTGATCAATCCAATGGACACATCCTACATGGAACTTGACGTTACCCGCATACATGCCTTGGCGGAAACCCTTGACCATTTTCTTTGTATGCTTTGAATGCTTTGAAGTTACATCTATAGTGTGTATTACAGCCTGACTTTGGTCGTTGGAATGCTTATATACGCCCATCGTTGACCTGTCCTTTGTTCGCGATGCTGCTGGCATGACTGCCTTCATCCACTTTCGTATCTGGCGGCGTTCCAAGTGGTGCCTGTGCCTGCTGGCGAACCTTGTTTGGCTTTGCCATTCAGCTGGGAAGCATTTGCCGCATGAATGGCTCTAGCTGGGTACAAATTCAGATCTCCGTGGCCAGTCCCAGCCTCAAGGATTTCTAAAGAGGGCGAGCCCTTGATCGAATTCAACGGGCTCGTGTGAAGATCAAGCAATGAGACTATTACATCAGCATCTCCAGGTTAAATCTACTAGTCGATGTCATCAGCCAGAGCGACATAGTTTGGGGAAGTGCTAGCTTGCCGGTGTAACATATCGAGGAGTTAAGGTCACATAATCAGCTATGGTTGGATGGAACATTCTGAGTTCTACTCCTCCATTAGTCAATATTTTGTCACGCGTCTGCCTTCCAATGATAGGTATCCTTGTGCAAAACCTTTCCTTTGTGGAGAACTGTACTGCCATCAGGCCGAAGGACTTTAATAAGGAACGGATCTTTGCCCCTCATTGTAGCAGTACACGATCACCAGCCGGTAATTGTGCATTAGCATAGATGTACATAGGATTTCCTATGAGTTTTGCTGAATTACCCTAGATGATGTCGCTGCTTGTCAAGTTCACTTTGCTAGAGCTAGGGAAGAGCAATTCTATCAGGGGTGGCACTAGAGCTTTGGCATAACAAAAGTGCTCAATACGGAGGGTCAAATTCGCTTCGTGCAGTGTGAAGTATCGATGGCCTATTCTACCTCTGAGAAATGATTGATTGATTGATTGATTGCGTTCATTAGGCTGTCCCAGCCGCCGCGAGGCCGCTATGCAGCGCTATCTGTTAAGACCTGTTGGTCTAGGGTTGGTTCTTGGGGGAATAAACAACAAGAGTGGAAGAAGGCTTTGTGACTTTAATAGATAATAATTAATAAGTCTAATGGATGGTTTAATCTAAATAATATTTATTATAATCCTATTATAAGTTAAATATAAAGAGATTTAATGTACTGGGATATAGTTTATATATATAAATATAGAAAATTTCTTGATTACGTTAATTTACTTATATTTATCAATGATAATTTAAATTATTTAAATGATCTAATAATCCTTTAGCAAATTTTATTGTCAGCAATTCTAAACCCCTTTTTAATGTGGCCTGGGGCCAGCCCGGGGCCAAATGGGCCACATTAGCCAAAT
>QKZZ01002469.1:0-26552 GCA_003521265.1 Cetradonia linearis
GATCTATAAAATAAGGGACTTTATATATATAATTATAAAAAATCTTTGCCAAGACTGATTTTTTTAATTTGTTTAATATGTTTAATGATTTAATTACTTAAAACACCTTAAACATGTTTAATATCTTCAGTCCTTTTAACATTTAAATACCTTAAACATATTATATAACTTTATTCCTTGAACCACACAGGTTCAGCGAACCTTTTGTCATTTATTCTCCAATATGCGCTGTTCCCTTGGCCCTGCGCATCCTGGGTTATGGCACCATATCATAACACTCTATATTATATATATATAAATATAGCCCTGATATTAAGGATCTTCCAACAAATGATTATTTTTCTAGGAAAATAGTCATTATTATGTATGGGGTTATTATAGAAAAGCCTTTTTACTTTTATTTTTATATTATTGACAATAATACTTAAATCTTATCAGAAATTATATAAATGATAGCTTAAAGTAATAATTTAATAAAATGTTGATCAAATTGTATGTAATGAATTTAATAATATATAAAATTTAAGATTTGCTGCCTTTTCAAACTTAATGACTTTGGTTTTGATCAAGGAAAAATATACAGGGTTTTAAGTGTCAGAGCGCAGCTGCGGAAGTCATTCCGCACCGACCGTCTGAGAATTGAGGGAGTTCTGCCTTTAGATACTAGCCTAATTGATAGAGACTAGCAGGCTCGGTTTAACTTGGCATAACATGCAAAATCGGTCATATATTATAAAAACATAACAGTCACCTATTTCTCAAGTAGACAGGCAGTCCGCTGGTCGGTAGATCACTCACATGTCTACTTCATGTTTTCTATTAAGATTTAATGCGAACTTTCAATTTAAGCCCAAGCTTATGTACCTCGTTCCTGCAACCAGCAAGGACTCTCGCATCACCATGAAGAAGAAATCATAAAATCCTTTCCAGCTCATCTAAACCTAAAAGCAAAACCCGTCCTCCAAAATATGAATAATTTTTTGAATTCATGAGCACGCTCTGATCTCACGTGCCCATGGACAGGCTCATGCATATGCATGTATGACTTTTAAGTCTAATTTTGACCTTGATGGTAGGGCCTCTATAGCTTGTCGTAGTACTGCAAGTCTGTGTGTTAGCCAATTCTCGATTGAAAGAAATCTAATAGATAACTTACGTTCTCAACACCGGGTACAATTTCCTTAACACCCTTCCTCTTCCGCATTGCCTGCACGATTTGACCAGGTTTCGTTGACGGGTCGAGAGGCGAGCCACCGGGTAGGATCTGCCAATGATCGAACACTGACTGAGGGAATGCTTGTCCACCAGTATGCGAACGGAGATCTGCAGTGAAGCCGAAGGATTCGTTGACGGGTAGATAAGCCTTGACGTTGAAAAGAGGTGTTCCGGGTCGCTGCTCCTCGGAAAAGACGTGACCTCTCCTTCGAGTAAGGACACCGTAGATACCGCCCATTGCTTGTTCAGGGACCTGGATTTCGACCAAGTAGACTGGCTCGAGAATACCAGGCTCGGCAAGAAGAGTTGCCGCGTACAGCACACGTCGGGTTGTTGGGATGATCTGTCCACCGCCACGGTGAATTGCATCTGCATGTAGTGTAACATCGATGATGTTGAAACGAACCGATCTCATAGGCTCTTCAGCGACTGGGCCTTCCTTTGTTGCCCATTGGAAACCGGACACTACGGAGTCCTTGATTTCGTTGAGATACTGGACAGCCTTGGTCTGATCTACGAGCAAATTAGCACCGGTCGTCTCGGGGCCGAAGCACCAGATCTTTCGCGCATCGGTAACATCCCATCCATGCTCGTCGGCCAGAATACGGGCACGAGCCTTGAAATCATCGCGAGGGCTGATCTTGCCAGCCTCGATGTCTCGGGAAACCTCTTCGTTCAGCGGCTGTGCAGTTACGTACAGACGGTTGTGCTTGTTTGGAGATTTCGACAAGGCAGTCATACTCGAAGTACCGGAGACGGATTCACGATAAGACACCACGGGGTCCGAGACTCTGAGGGGAACGCCTGCATGGTCTTCCTCGAGGTCTTTCAGGCAGATCTCCAAATGAAGTTCTCCAGCTCCGGCCACGATATGCTCACCGGCCTCGTTAATAAATGCCAGCACACAGGGATCTGATTTTGACAGACGTTTAAGACCCTCGACAAGTTTCGGCAGGTCATTGGCGTTCTTAACTTCTACGGAACGTTGCACAACGGGGGATACGGAGAATTTCATGACTTTGAGATTGTGAGCAGTCTCGGATGTGGTAAGTGTTCCAGACTTGAGCAGAAACTGGTCAACTCCGACCAACCCAAGGATGTTACCAGCCGGCACATCCTCAATTGGCTCAATGTTGCGACCCATCATGAGGATTGTCCGTTGGATAGCCTTAATGAACAAGTCTTCTTTCTTTCCGGGGGTGTAGTTGGGACCTTGAATACGGACTTTCAAGCCAGATTTGACAGTACCAGCGAAAACACGTCCGAAAGCGTAGAAACGGCCCTTATCAGATGTGGGCACCATTTTAGAAACGTACAACATGAGAGGAGCCTTGGGGTCACAGTCGCGGATACCAATGCATGCCTCGTCATCAGGAGGACCTTCATAGAGTGTCTCCGCACGGTATTTCTGAGCGGTGACGGGAGATGGCAAGTGAATGACCATCATCTCCAAGAGTGCATCTGCCGCGGGCAAGAACTTGCGCATGACAATCTTGAGAAGCTGCTTGCCCTCAAAGTCTTTCTCTTCGCCAGACAACTTGATATCGAGCTTTTGAAGCAGGGTGGGAATTTCGTCTTTCTTGAAGTTCATGATTGCGGCAAAGACCTTGAAGATTGGGTCGAGGATGAACTGGTTGAAAGCACGTTCTAGCGGCTGGCCTTCGTGCTCACCAACCTTGGTCCATTTCTTCGTCTTAGGATTGAAGTAGTTGTCGCCCTGTAAATCATCAGTCCTGTTTTTCGCCTATTTTGCCGGTTACCACATACCCATAGACGCTCCATCATCTTGGTCTTATCCACACCAAATTTCTTGGCGTATTTGACAGCGAATTGGCGGACAGTGAAGCCCCATCCATGAAGACCAGACCCGAACGCCACAGTACCCTGATATGGCTGTACCTGGACATCTCCAAGTGCCTTATCGAAATAGGTGGAGATAACGACGTTGACGGACTCAATAGTTCTCGAGAAAGACTGATACAAGTCCTCTTTGGAGACTTGGAGCTCAAGAAGGGCACGGTCGACCTTGTTGATGATGACAACAGGCTTGATACGCTCACCAAGAGCCTGTCGGAGTACAGTCTCGGTCTGCACACATACACCTTCAACACAATCGACGACAACAAGCGCACCATCGGTAACACGGAGAGCAGCTGTAACTTCAGAGGAGAAATCAACGTGGCCTGGGGAGTCGATCAGGTTGATCAAGAAGTCATTTCCTTCAACTTTTTGGGGGATATCTTTGAGATCCTCCGGATCCGGCATGTGGGAGTATAGGGAAATTGCAGTTGACTTGATTGTAATACATCGGTCTTGTTCATCCTTGCGGGTATCCGTAAACCTTTGTTCACCTGCTTTCGCGGCGGAGATAATACCGGCTCGTTGGACGAGGGAGTCGGTCAGGGTGGATTTTCCGTGGTCGACTACAAAGACTCTGGGTCAGAACAAGCGGAATATAAAGTCTAAACGACAGGGCTTACCATGGGCAATAACCGACATATTTCGAATGTTTGCCGGCTTGTCCATGAGCGCACGGATCTTCATCGAGGTCAGCCATCCTGCAGCTCGGATCAAGTTCGCAGTTCATCGGATGCATACCTCTTCGACGGTAAAGCTAGGCGAGCCATTGTATCAGCATAAGCTCCAATAGTTGAGATGTGCAGCAGTCTCTGGCAGCCTTGGTGCTAGGAAGAGAGCTCAAAGGCTCCAGAGCCAGACCTGGGTACCAAGCTTCGGAACAGGATGCTTCATTGAGACGCTGTTAAGTCGAGGGTCTGGGATAGACTTACTTAACCATCTTGGCGGTGTTTTGTATAAAAAGCTTCTAAATATTTTTTTTCTGGGTCTACCCCGCTTTGCAGGACCGAGGGCTCGCTCGACCTGTTATGTTGAATGCTCGAACGAAGTCAAGAGCCTCTAAGGACAATATCAAAGGGTTGAGGACTGTAAAGTATCTTTCGATGAGAGGTCAAGAGGTGACGAGGTTCTGCTGTAGGAATTATTGACCTGTGAGCTCGCATTAAATGAAGTTGCCCTCCCTCGCTTAACTCGCGCTAAAAGATAGCCGAGTCATCCATGTGGTGATGCGCCAATGGACTTACTTCTCCATGTCCACACAACTCTATGAGTCACAGATTCGATGTCCTTGGAACAGCCGAGTTAGAAGATTGCCATCAGCCATTGCTGATTAAACCCTATGCACTGCACTTCTCAATCGAAGGACTATTGCCTATATTATGAATGCTGCGTTATATGTTTTGCAAGGGTATCTATACGCTTCCCTAATACCAATTATAATTTCAAGGTTTTCTTGGAATACCAATACTCCTAGTCATAAATGCTATGAGGAGCCCAAAATCCTCGAGTAAGCGTCGTCAACCTCCTTTGCCACCTCTAAAAGTGAGACGATGACTATCTGATGAGTCAAGTTCGGTAATCTGTCTCTATGCAATCCTATCCATTCCAGTGGTGGCGTGGCCTCGCCCATGTCTCTCAGTTGGGGTGTCTCAATGATAGCCGGCTCTAAAGCTACGTACTGATACTTCGACTGAGGCACATTGACGACTGCCGTGATCTTCTCCTGTTCATCCTCGCCTCTCACTTCGCCGCTGTTTTCCCCTTCAATCTGCGGTCGTGGTCCACCTGTGATTTGAACTGCAGATTGTGGTAACGGCTTTCCGAGGCGCTGAGCAAGCGCTCGAGCGTGACTTGCCCACATCCCTCGGATATAGCTGATCCTGGAATAGTTCCAGCCCACGTCGACTTTGCCCTGGAAGGAACTTTTGAAGATATAATCTATTTGGGTGGATTCTGGTGTTTGCCAAGTCTCCATTGTCGCCACCAATTTTGGCACTTTGAGAATGGTCCCTCCTCGAGAACCAGTTGCGGAAGCCACAACATCAGCCACAGCAACTTCACCTAATGTCTTTGGGACACCAGCCCGAGCGATGCCAGACAACGCGATACGGAGCTGGCCTAATGTCATGCCAAGATTGCTATGGATCTTCTCGTCGTTCAGGACTACCACAAAGCGAGCCGAAGTATCAAGGGCTTCCAGCTTGAATATTTGGTTGTCGAAGAACGTACTGGGGAATGTGCCAAGGTTCACGACTTTCAGAGTGACGACCACGTCCGTCTGAAGTCGTAGAGGCAATCTGGAGATCTCTTCATTAACTCCCGTTTGCCTTTGTGCAGCTACATAGACAGTGGAAGGGCTAATCGTAGATTTCCGGCGCAAGAAATTCTCAATATCTTTGAGCGAGGTCTCATACGCCGCCATTTTTTCTTGTTGAAATCGCTGGAAGGCTTGATATAGTGCAATAACTTGTGAGGCGCTGGTAGTGGTGCAAAATACTTGAACTGTATCGCCGTTAAGAACGCCAACGAGCCTGTCGCGGCTGACATTATCAGGGTCTCTGAAATTGTACATTAGGAACTCAAAGCTCGTGATGTCTGCAACAAGGAAGGCCTGGTAGTCGAAAGCGGCTTTGATACGCAGATGGTCGAAAGCTAGAGAAGCTTGCACAAGAGGAGTCTGATTGTGCACTTTGCCAACAATAGGCCACTTGATTGAAGTGCGCACTCTCAAGTCTTGTAGCTCGACAAAGCCGCTCATCCGGCCCGTGCCATTGACTGACGTCTTGTAGAATCCGAGACACAAATTCTGTTCCCAGTCGGAAGCCTTCGTCGACGATATCCAGAAACCGGAAACCACGAACGCAGATTTGCCAAGCGACTGCCCTAGATCCAACTGCACATCAAGCTCAGCAATCGATATCGTCGCATTCCATGGGAAGGCGCCTGCCGCAGCTATCTGCTGATAGCGTTGTACAATGAAAGCCTGAGATTCCGAAGCCGACACCTGCACAGGAGCCGAAGGAGAAGCTCGGATCTCTGGAGGCACCCATATTTCTCGGAACAACAAGAAGTCCTGTGCTTGCTTACCATTTATCTGTGCTTTTATGGGGCTGAAATTGAGGATTGCAGATATACCATTATCAGCACTGACATGCTTACTATTCATAAGAGAGACGGTGATTGAATTGACGGCGAAACTTCCGGTCGACTCCCGTGAATAAACGTGTTGTACAGAAACCTGCAAACCCGTGAAAGCTGCAGAAATTGTGAAGAATCTGCCATGCTCCTCTGATTGGACCGTATTAACGGCAAAGTAGATATCTTCGAACCGCGCCGTGGCCGCAACCCGAGCGATGGGTTGGCAACTCAGACTGAACTCCTGCCTACAAATGCGAAGACCAAGGTTAAGTCTGCAATTTCCAAAGATGGCACTGGGATCACCACCACGAAGTCTCTCATCATCAAGGAACTTCGATTGCGCTACGGTTGATTTAATCGGTTGTCCTTGGTCCTCCGGCTTGCCAACAATATTCTTGACGCTTGATGAAATTTCCATGACCAGTGGCACGACAGTTGGGTACAAAGTGTTGGAGGAAGCATCAACTTTCATTTCAGCGTTCAAAGAGTGCTCATCAGCAGTTGCATTTTTGTACTCAACTTTGAAGGCAATCCCGGGCGCTCGTAGGGTCGTACTACTATTACTGGCATTCTCGGGGGCAAATTGGTTGTAACGACCGTGTTGGGGGAGACGACCACCTCGGAGGATGTTAAGAGCTAGCGATTGAGGGTCAGCGAGGCTGCGCCCCTGTATGTACACCACGGCGCCAGCAAAATCCGCATCCATCAGGAGAGAAGCAAGCTTTTTGTTACCCAGCAGTTTCTTTGTCTGACCATCGGTCATAGCGGCGGAGGCGTTCCAATCCGCAGCCGCTACTCGTACTTGCTGGGCCGCAAGCGCGATAGAGCGTCGTATATCATTCGCAGGAAGAATGAACTGCGATGTTAGGCGAAGATCTAGAGACTTTCCAGCAGCTTGGAATGCTAGTCTGCGGTCCTGTGTAGTCGAGACATAAGCAACGTTGAAGACTACCTCTGGCAAGAGTGCTGAATTGAGGGATCGTTCCATCGATGCGTTTGATGAAGGCGCCATCTGAAGCTGAAAATCTTGAATGAGAAGGCGAGCTGCATTGTGCTTTCGCGTGGCTAGGTCTATCTTGGTAAAAGACAGGATAAGATCTTCCGGCTGGCGACCCAATGGTATTGGTAAAGAGTCCCCAATTTTCCAAGTAATGCAAATTTTGGTCAATTCCAACGAATACATAGCATTGAATAGGCTGACTGATTTCTGAGCATGGCTATCACTAGTTTGTACGGGATTTACCTCATTTCTCGGCCTTGAGTGTCTAAGCTTTCGCAAGTTCTTAACCTCGTGCGAGAGATCGAAAGTCTTTAGCGTGTCTTGCAGATGCCCGAGTATGGCTACTACAACCGACGCGGTTTCCATGTAGACATTGACCTGAAGGCCATCGCTTTCGATTTGGTAAGCACGGACAAGTTCGCCCTCATCATTGAGTTTCGAACTGCTTCTTAGGACAGCTTCAAATGCTATCTCGCCACAATGACGTAGATCACAATCATCAGAGCGCAACATGCTCAGTTGTATGCTGCCGAGTCGAATTTCGATTTCGGGAAACTTCATTGCGACTTCACGAGCGGCTTCTTTGTTGGTAGTCTTGAGGTATATACGGCCCATGCTGAACTGAAGTTGAGCATCTTGTGCGACAGACATCGACTGTGACGTATTTGCGTGTACAACCAGCCCTGCTATTGTAATAAATCCACTGTACAAGGTTGGTTCTACCCCCGGTGCAAGGGTCTCATCCTTTGACTTTTGGACTTCAAATATTCGCTCGTATTGATCTTGTATAGAGGAGATACCTTGCTCTACACTCGTGCCTAGGCTAATTATCTCTGGCCGGTTAACTGCGGAGAAGATAGCATGCACTGCAGGCGCGTCAAATATAATACTTTCAACTAACGTGTTCAGGACTACGGCCTTCCTGGTCGGGCTTAAATCAAGCCCAAGGCGTCCACTGACAGGAGGCATCCGTAGAGTGGAAATCTCGTTTGGGGTATCGTTGAGGTGAGTCTTAAAGATATGAGCATGATCCTTGATGTTGAAGTCGAATAATAAATCATGACTACTGCGCAGACCTGACCGAATCAAGCCACGAGTCCCTGTGCCACGGATCTGATAAACTAAAGAAGGCAATACCGCCAGACTAATCAAATATGATTCGAGGAAGAGTGCTACTCGGGCTTTTGGGAGGCCGGCAGGCTGAGGGGGGGAGGGTGCGGGAAGCGATTCTCCTGGCTTAACAGCGAGCTGTAATGATGTTGCCCAATGCTTGATGTGTGCCACTTCATGTTCCAACACACTCTCAGCAACATCGATGAGATCTAGAGGGTTCGCTAGAATCTGAAAAGACACTTCTTGCCCGGAGCCAATAAATCTCCATGCCTTCTCCACACCGCGGCCAATGTTGGTAGCTTTAGAGCCAAACACTCTTGGCAGCTTTAGACGGTATAAGCTTAATGTATTCGAATGCCGCTTGACTTCAGTCGTTGCTTCATCAGCGGTCACAAGAAGACTTAACGAAGACTCATCTGGGCTGTTGTTGTCGCGCAGTGTGATGACGGACGATTTGAGGCCGCGACAAAGTGAAATTATGTCAATATTGTGAGTGTCAAGGGTTACGAGACTGTTCTCGGATGAAACATCGATATGGAAGCAAGACTTCCTCAGAGACGGCCGTAAAATACAGGGACCGCTTTCAGCTGTTTGTTTTGTAGCCCTTGTAGTCTGAAGAGTCTCGACCAGATTTTGGAAAAGATCCATCAAGGCCCAGTGTAGGCGAAGAGCAATTAGAGCGCAATGGACCTGGATTATTGAGTTCAACTCTGATGGTGAATTGGGTGTAGACAAGCCGCTTACGGGATTCGCGGCGAGCTGATTCAGTCGATTAAGGGAAGCACCCACAATCAATTTTTCAATAGCGATCTCATTTTGATGGGGGCCAGGCTCTATAAGCACCTGAATCTTCTCAGCCCGGAGGTTTACTTCTATCGGCGTTGTTGATTGAAGATATTGTGCAGGTGGATTCGGAATCTGACCATATACTTTCTGTATCAAGCTACTCGATCTTACATGTCCCAAATCCCACGTACGCCAATGTTCAAACTCCGCGATCACTCGGTTACCAGCATCTGGGGGACAAGTCGCGAAATGTTCGGCAAATCGGGATTGTATATTCTTGAGGGAGTCAGCTGGTAGGCGTTGATGTATATAGCGAAGACAAGACATCATTTTCCACGAGTCGTTTGTCCTGATGTGGCGAGAACCACTGCGCAGTACGTATGAAGCTTTCGTCAAGAATGGCGGATCAGGAAGGTGTTTCCCTTCGATAGAAAGCAATAGCACCAGGAGCCGAAGTCGCGACTTTCGTTCCTTTTCAATGTTCGAGAAGCGGCTGGCTAGATTAACGAATAGGACCAATGACTGGCGAATTAAGGAGGATATATGATCTACCTTTCTGCTTGCACTCGTCAGCTTTAAGATGTCGAACTGCAACTCTGCAGCCGACTTCGCGCCTTGCCACATCCAGAAAACTGGATTGGTGATAGACAGGCTGATGATGGCTTGATCATCAGCGGTATCGGCCATAGACTCACTGGCCGAACAAACGGCCACATCGAGGTGCACGTGGAACGACATCTCGGCCCGTTCAGGATGCTCTAAGCCGGTGGAAAGCATTTTGGCCAGTCTGATGGTGGTAGTGAGATTCTCCAAGCTGATGTTGTAATGCTCTCGCCGCAGACTTTCGTGCAACCTATCACTGCTCGTGCTTACTAGCCTGGAGCCCGCCCATGGCACAAAGACTCTAATATCCGTTATCTGGGAGCCTTTTTCGCGTTTTTCTTTGGCGTCCAAGATCTCTGTCATAGTGTTTATTTGGAGATCATCCAAAAGAGCTACAGTATCTCTGGTTTGAAATTGTGCTAGCAGTTGAGTCACAAGTATAAGCGCCTCAGGCGTAAAGAAAGCCTGTATACCCCGACCCAGATTGACTATGACACTGGAATGCTCAGTCTCTTTATCTGACATTTCGGGCTTGAGGTTGTTCCCATCGAAAGCATCGTCCGCGGCTGAGTCTCGGGGCATTACCTCAGGCAAATCAGGCAAATAGCGCGTGTCTGGTCTTACTGCTAGGATGGGGAAATATGGCGTCTTGTATGGGCTCGAGAACGCTAGGCCAGATCGCGCAAATCTAGCAAGAGGAACAACAACGTCAGGCCTGTCGCCATTGAGCGTTTTCTTCCGTGGCCGGAAGGCACTTGTCTTACGTGATGATCCGTCAACCGTGGCTTGATATTCGGCATCTAATCGAGAGTCGCCAAAAAGACCTCCAGGGCTGTGCTTGCTTGAATGCGCTTCGAACCTATCGACCCCTCCCTTGGCTGGAGCTTGTCTCCGAGGAGCGCCGGCTATGAGTGAGCTCTTGCAGCTCGATGCTGATCGCAACGACACAGACTTAGCGTTGTCCGTAGTTGAGGATGCTCTCTCGCGCTCAGGGTCATCGGAAGTGGTCAGGGGATCTGGCATTCGAGGAAACGGCATCGCGGGTGGCCTGGACTTCAACGGGCGCGTCGAAGCTCCTACATCCGCACCCTTGCCTTGACCCAAAACGAACCATGGGGTACGATGAGACCTGGAGTCATGTAGAGCAATATGATCTTGCTGTAGTTGACGATCGGCATTGAACTTCAAATTACGCTTCACTTTAGTCACCTCAATCATAGTCTTCGCATAAGCATGTGTTTTGGCGATGTTTCGCAAAGTTTCTTCTTCCATGGAAGCCCCGTGAACGTCAGCTACGGTCACAGATAGCTCCGAAAGAAGAATATGTAGGCGATCAGAGAATAATAAACCAGCCCAGTCGTTGTAGTCAACCGTGATGTCTCCTATACTCAGAAGAAAGACCGCCTGTTCGATACGTAGGCCTAGTAATATCGGTTCTATTCGGGCACGCAGGAACGTGACATCATGTAAAACAGGTGGGTTCAAGTGTGGCAAGGCATTTTCGGTATCCTCAAAAGACAAAGCGAAGCATCTGGCGGACATCGCAAGATAGCGTAAGAAGTCAATGGAACATTCACCAGTGACAGAACCAACTTCAAAATCCCAATTGCAAACGTAAGTTGGCTCTGAAGGAGGTAGACCAAATAGACGATGACCACTGACTTCAAAGCCGCCAATAGAGACTTGTGTGCTCGAATGTATCTCGGAGCCGCCACGACGAGTGATGTGGGAGACTGCGATCGGGCTGGAGGACACCGCGAGATCCATATAATAGTTAGTGATTCGAAGATCCGCGGCTACAGTACAGATTTCCAGTCTCACATTCTCCTGGGAGGAGTAGAGGTGAGCCGGGAGGAAAACACATGCGTTCTCTGCAGTA
This sequence comes from Cetradonia linearis, assembly GCA_003521265.1. Classification (NCBI taxonomy): domain Eukaryota; kingdom Fungi; phylum Ascomycota; class Lecanoromycetes; order Lecanorales; family Cladoniaceae; genus Cetradonia; species Cetradonia linearis. The sequence continues at coordinate 11,592 of QKZZ01002469.1, forward strand.
ATACCAAGGATGACGTCCAGGTCATTGCTAATGCGATTGTGTTGTCCAGAGGTTACATCTTCAGCGTTCCGACCTCCATCTTTGTGCACCTGATCCTGGTATTCTTCCCAGGTGCGAAAGTGTATGTCGTCTCCAAAGTAGTTGTCTTTGATCTTCATGAAATACCGAATCAGGAATCCGTACAAACTAATCCTTGGGGACACGCCATGCGCATTCAGGAGCAAGATATCCGTCAAGCTAGGTGATGTGGTAGTGAAGTAGTTATAGGATCCACTTATCCTCAAGTCTTCAAGGCTTGCGAGGTCTGCGTCATCCAGAAATGTATGCTGCGTATTCCGCGGCGCTGTCAAAATTTTGAAGCCACCATCATGGGCTTCGACATCAAATGTCACTTTATTATGTGTTGGCCGAAAGGTCTTTGCAGGAATTACAACGTCAGCTCTGAGATCTTGGCCCCAGATAACAACGAACGTATTGTCGTTTGGATCTGACGGATTGTTGATTATATTTGAGTCATTAGCATTGACATAGAGTTTAAAGTCACTGAATGTTAGAGATATAGAATATTCGAACGGTACGAAGGTGTAGAAGTCTGCTGGAACCCCTGAAGTCCAATCGTTGATCAGATCTATCAACAGAAACATGTGATCTCGGAGGATGAAAAGTTCTAGACTGTTGTCTTTGATGTCAACGTGCCATCGGCGCAGCTCATTCCAGCCCAAAGGGATCGAAAGGTTGCAGGATATCATTTGTGATTGCGAACGCCAAAGAAGGCCATGATTGACGCTTGAAGATATTTCAAGTCCTTTGAGGTCTAGGTCAACCAAATTCCTGTACCTATTGGCTCGAGCTAGCAAATCCATAGAAAAGCTCATCGTTGAGTCAGACATGACTTTAATATCAAGCCAGCCAAAGGGACGCTCTCTAAGCGAAGCGTTGGCACTCTTGGATTTATTGCCATTTCCATGCACCTTCGACTTCTTCTGCTTCGCACTTTTGCCGATTGGGTCCACGGTACGTTCTTTCCATCTCCAGTCCTTAGAGTCTTCTCGAGTGGGCACTCGGAATATAGTCTCTTTCTCTATCTCAATGACTACTTTCAAGACAGTGCTGATTCGAGTCTCCCCAGGCATCAGGCTCGCAGCCGGGCTTGCATCTTTGCATGAACCAGGGAAAAACACTGCTTGCATATCTGCACGCTGCCTATCGGCCCAAGGGCCATAGTTGATGGTTCCTCCGCGCACCTTCAGCTCTATGCCCCAATCGGGTGGTGCGTCCCCATTTATGTCTACTTCAAATCCGGGAAGGGTATCACGGGTGCTGTTCACCGTGTGGGGAACAAACCCAGGAACATCCCAGTAGAAGCTCATGAAAATATCTGGCGAGTCTACAATAGTAGGGAACTCGCTATATTCAATTGCTTTCCAGCGTTCTTGTTCAACTAGATCGTCGTCGTCATCCAGGTATCGTGTGAGACCCAGCCATCTATTTTGCCCATACGCTCCAGTATTGTCCTCGATTGTGCCTTTGCCACCACTGACTTCTTGGCGAGGGCGAGTGAGAGAATCCACTGACCCTTTGCGATAGGGAAGGTAGTCACGGATGGAGTTCCAAGCATTGTTAACCTGTTTTCGATATTGAAAATGCTCAGACCACCGAGCTCTCTTTCTGGGCTCTTCAGCCTCCCCAGAACATAGTTGAGCCCCTTCTTTAATCTGTGGCTCTGCATAATCTCTATTGTGCTTAAACTCAATGACAGGATGGACGAAATCGAAATCAAAAGTCTGTTTGTATTGATCGACGGCACGAGATCGCCGGGCATCGATCTGTCCATGAGCACCATCAAACTTTGCAGTGAAAATCGAACGTGTATTGCGGTTTCCCATTACAATTGCGCCTTTGTTACACTCGATACTGATTGGAAGTATATTGAGTAGACCTGGGAGTGGACTGCTATCGGGTGCAGAGTCTTTGGCCGAGCTACTACTCGATATTGATGCTGAAACTACATCATCTTTGGTATCGTCACCCTTGAAGGCTCTCTCCTCTTTCTCCTCCGTAACTGAACAACCTTCATCTTTACGGTAGCCAAACAAGCAGGCAGCATGCTCAGAAGAAGTTCTAGTTGGCTTTGCATCCTTTGGTGCTGGAGAAGTCGCTCCGGAATGCTTTGACACTCCCCCTTCTTTCATGCTTTCGAAAATAGCTTCATACGCTGGACTGCGATTATAAATGAACCACTCGACTCCTCGGCTCTTCACAAGTACTCGACAAGGAAATTTCCTCCACATGTTGTCTCCACCTGTTTCAACTGCCCCTATGCTTTCTCTCTCACTGTCCTCACCTCTAGACGCATCCTTTCCCAGCTCAGATGTGTTGGAGGCGCCTGCAGATCTTTGATAATCGGGTTCCTGCACGTGGCGAAGCCAATATCTCCATGTGATGTAGCCGTCATGTACCAGTATGGTCTCATTACGACCATGGTAGCGGACGCCCCTGAAGAATATTCGGCCCGCTAAGAGAGAGAACTGTAGCGCCTGGACGTCTATGTAGGCTCGATACTTGTGCCACGTGTAGGTACGAATCCCATAAGAAACAAGGCTTGCGAACAGGCGATTGAAATAAAAGAGGAATCCAATGGTTCTACGCCGAATTGTCAGCAGCACCATCCAAAAATCAGGTCAGGAATATTGAGGCTTACACGATTGAGCAAACAATGTACCATATGAGGAACACCCTACCATACCACTTAGAATATATGCTCTTCAAGACAAGTTTAGAGAGCAACTAGCGTACCAATCGAATTGGCCCTCATTCAAATTAATGGACCTCCCAACAAGAGTTGGCTCGGTCATAACTTCACGAGCTTCGAGCAGAGGCCTAGCTTGGGGTATACATCATTGGTAATATGACTGAGGCAGCTAGGGCTTACTGGAGACCATACTGTAATATCTTCCAGGCAATAAGAACCTAATTTGGTGTGCTTGGAGATACTCTGCACGATTGAGAGGCTTGTGACTGTTGGAGCATAGGTCACTACCTACAGCCTTACTAGGTCTAGTGCTTAGGGCTAGGGCTATTGGAGTGCAAATCCTTAATTACATAAAGGAATCAATCATTTAAGCCCACTATCAACCACCGATATAGCACCTGCGTATACGCGTGTTACAAGGGTGACGTCTGTCCCATACAGGTGTAGAAAGGTGAGGCAGCTCAAGGGAACATGCATAAGAGCATACACAAATGTGGACGCTAAAGATGCAAGTTTGGCGCGCCACTTCAGCCACAGACCAAGCTTTTCTAGCCGCGAAAGAGATCGGCTGCAGGGTTCATAGCACTGATAACCGTTAGATCGCCTTTTTGTTGTTGCCTCATGCCATCATTCTGGTTCCCAGTCTCGTGACGAAACGAGCACAATCACGCTTATCCCCTTATTGCAGTTAGGGTTTTGAGAGCTCCATCAAGGCAACGCGCTGTTCAACGTTGCCAATGGCCAGTACTTAGGGAGCTCCTTTGCGGCTGTCAGGGTGCGCCCTTCGGCACACGCCCATTCCACCTTGACGGTCCTGCTGATCTTTTTGGCTGTTCCTTTTAGAAGGGGTAGATATCCAAAATGCCTAGGGGAGCATCAGGAGGTGGTACGGGGTCGAGCCTTACCAAGGCCACCGTCATTATCTGTGGGGTCGCGTCTATGGTCGCATCACTACTATCCTTTCTGTATGAGCCACTTTCTTTCTGCTATACACTTGTACTTCCCTTCGTATATGAGGAGTGCCCTGCTAACACTTCCTGCACAGGTCTGTCTGGCTGCAAATGTTCGTACTCAGAGCTCCATCGGCTCGTGAAATACATTAACAGGGAATGCAGAAAAAACTATAGAAAGCCACTTTTACAGCGATACGTCGTCCGCATTTTGCTGATGTATGAGGGTATCGATTGGAATCAGACCGAATCTAATTATGCTGTAGGGTTCCTATATACTCCGCGTCCTCATGGGCCAGCATAATGTCTCAGGATGCAGCCTTCTATCTTGATCCTTTGCGTGATATCTATGAGGCATTTACCCCTTCACTATTCCCTACTGCTATTACACACAACCGACTAATTGGTATCTTAGGCTTTTACGATTTACACCTTTTTCCAGCTCCTTATCAACTTCCTTGGCGGCGAACGCTCCCTTATCATTATGATGCATGGGCGACCACCCGTGAATCATCCTTGGCCTCTTAATTACTGTCTTGCCAAAGTTGACATCTCCGATCCACATACATTTCTCGCTATCAAGCGCGGAATTCTGCAATATGCGTGGCTAAAACCAGTCCTCGGCATCGCAACCATTATCATGAAAGCTACTGGGACATATCAGGAAGGGTACATTGGTCTGACATCCGGTTACCTATGGAGTGGCATACTGTATAACATTTCCGTGACCTTGAGTCTGTATTCCCTTGCAATGTTCTGGGTCTGCATGTCGCAAGACTTGCAGCCCTTTAGGCCAGTGCCTAAATTTCTTTGCATCAAGTTGATAATCTTCGCTTCATATTGGCAAGGTTTCTTCTTGTCAATACTGCAGTTTGGCGGAGCGATCCCCAACAACGTTCCTGGATATACTCCGGACAACCTCGCGGCTGCCATCCAAGATACCTTAATTTGCTGCGAGATGCCTATCTTCGCAATTGCTCACTGGTATGCTTTCTCTTGGCAGGATTATGCGGATGTCACCATCTCGGCGGCTCGCATGCCAGTCAAATACGCCATACGCGATGCGTTCGGTGCTAGAGACCTAATTGAAGATACGAAGGAAACATTCGGGGGCAAACACTACGAGTACCGGGTGTTTGACACAGGGGACAACGTTCTGGCCCACGAAGAATCCGAGTCACGTACCGCTCGTATGATGGAAGGCATGAGATATGAAAGGGGTGGGAAAGGCAAGTATTGGATACCCAAACCTGGCGAGATCAATAGTCGAACGCCACTCCTTTCTGTGGTCCCTGGATCAAGTCGAGCTGGGACAATGAGCTCTTCGAAGGTTGGAATAGACCAAAATGACGACGACATCTACGATGAAGCTGGTGAGGCTGCACTTGATGCCGAGGACGAAAGACTTTTCACCACCGCCAAGGCATTAGAGTTTGGAGATTGGAACGTAAATTATTTTCCACACCGTTGATCAAGCATTGCTAAATTTCCAGTAGTACCCTGTCATTACTGCTCACGTGCCAGCTGCCGAACGATGGTTAGGTGCTAATCCGGATCTCATCACCACATCTACCAACAGAAATCTCCTGCAACCAACAAGAGCGAATAAAAAGCGTCGAGCAAGCAATATACAGAAGGATCTTGACGAAAGCAAACATCGAACAAGCAGTACTGGGGCGAGCTCAAAAGCCAAAAGTAGCACTCGAGCACCAGTACTGAATAGCTTGCTTCGCGAAGATTCGTCCTCCTCGCATTCTGCCAAGTCGGGTAGAAGCCAATTGGTTGACCTCATGATTGAGGATACCGAGGCTGAGGAAACCGAACGCGTTCGAGCTCGGAAAGAAGGCGGCTCCGCTTGGAATGAGGATGAGACAAAGCTTTATATGTAAGATTATCCCCAGGCCACGAAGACCTTGCCTAACTTTACGCCAGTCGTACGTATGATGATGAAGATGAGGGTAAAGTGGTTAGAAAAGGCTTTGAACCAAGCAAGTTCAATCCCACGTCAAGCTCAAGCTTTGCAGTTGGTGACGACGACGATGAGCCAGGCAACGTTGGGAAGATAGATGAAGACTCAGGAGAAGCTCGGCAATGGCATGAGGGAGAGAATCGAAATGGAGGAGAGCCTACCGCAAAGTCCGATACGACATTTGGTAACTTGGATGATCGACATATATGGGATTCGAAGGACGATGAAGATTCGTGATACCCATGAGGATATTAGCGAGGAGTTTAGGAGTACTTTGTGTCTCAACTACAACCTTGTAACTACTTCTGATCGACGCTTGACACAGCCAGATGAAATTGAACAGGAGCCAGCGCTCTCTCCTTTCCGATTCCGCTCATACTAGATATCCCGTTTTCGTCAATGGTACTCAAAAATATTTGCGCTTGCACACGATCACGTGACTTTCGCGATTAGCTTGCCCCGCAATGCCAGATAGAGTAATAGCGGAATCCATCTTGAGAAATTATACTGAAGTCTTTGACCAGCAATCTTTACGAGTGGCGACTGGGGCGCGTTCTGAACGATTGAGATTGAGCGCACCTTCCGTGGTGCTTTGGATGTTCAGATTGCAGGCTCATAGGCATTACATTACGCGCATTTGAAGGCACAGTTCATGTTGGAAGGCGAACAAGGTCAGCTGGCTGGGATCTCGGGCGGCTTAAAGGTGTCACAAGCTCAGATCTAACGCGTATGCAGGATCGCAGGACATTTTTTATCAAACCCCCCGCCTCATGGGAGCAACATCTCTTTCGGATTCTCAGAATTCTTCTCTCAACGAGTCCTCGAAAAGTCAAACCTCACATATTCGGGCTGGCTTAATTAGAGATCTTGACCGCTCACAGGGCGATCGATTCAATGAAGAGATGACACCATCAACCTCATTATCGAATAATTCAAGCCAAGAGGTAGTGGGCAAGGCTCGGTCGAGTGACTATGATGGAGTACTCCCGGTAGAGGGATGCCGACCCACATACACATCAGCCGCAAGGTCCCAGCCCGATCGGTCGCGGATGCTCCACATGGAACACACAAGTGCACCAAAACGCATGGCTAACGGAGAGATCAAGTCACCAGCATACAGCCTTCCAAATAGCCCGGTAGAGATTAGTCAATACGGGCACTCGAGAAACAGCAGCAGGACGTCTAGAAGTTCACAAATTGGGGAGGTAAATAAGCCAATGCGCAATGAACAGATATAAGCATACTGACTGGGACTACTAGTTATCCAGCCAATTACAAACATGTCTCTCCTATGCCATGGTTAAAGTCCAGAATGGCTGGCAGTCAAACAACATCAATGGGCTCGAGGTCATGACTTCGAATCAAGCTTCGCCTGTCTCCGCAATGTCCGATCAAAAGAGATCATATGAATCAGCCCCAGCGAAGGCAGGACAGACAACTTTCTCCGCCTCTACCCAGCCATCCAAGCGAATTGCAATAGCAAATGGATTTGATGATGTTTCCCCACAAGCGACTACGCCATATCCAGATCGTGGATATGTTCGCCCGCGTTCCGTAGACACTACGCAAGATCCGCCTTCACATCAAGTTGGAGCGGCCTACGAATCATTCTGGCGCGAGCATGAAGGTGTCAGCGCTTTGAAGAATCCTGAAGCGAGTGGCTCGCCAATTAGACCCCCATATCTTGCGCCTCCAGTCGATCTGGTACCTCGCAATCGACGTCGTCCAGATACATCGAAACGACAGCTCCCTATATTGCATACCAAAGATCTATTATGTGCAGAGAGCCAGCTTAATTCTGCTCTACCTACAGTCCCACCGCCAACGAAGGGTTCCAAGATGCGAACACCAAGCCAACAGGCCGCTGTCGAGAAAGATGCTGTGGAAACTCTGCTATTCATGTCAAGTCCCGGTAATTCAATTTGTCACCCGCGTGCTACATTACCGGGGGCGCCGCTACGTAATGAATTTGCGTTCCATGCGATCCAGGCAGATCATGCGGGTACCCTCAGGCAGACTGAAGGAATTGGTCATAGAAGAACCTTTCCGATGCCACGACTGACACGACACTCGAGAATACCACTCTCAGATGCTGAACTTGACAAAGTACTCGATGAAATGTCTGACACAAGTAGTAGCGACGATGACGATTTGCAGGAAAATGGACCATCTCCGCGGGAGCAGAGGAGCTGAGGATGTACGAGCTAACAAAATCTGGATTTACATGATACCTTACACATTGAAAACTTGACGTATGTTATCCTGAGCGTTACGGTGAAAAAATTCGGGTAAGTTTCTTTAGAGCCTAACTCAAATTTAGGATTTTCCATGTTCGTCTACTGCTATTGCGTGGGGTTTGGGGATCTCTTATGCCATGCTATTCCCAATACTTGATACCCATTCGTATTGTTCTTGTGGCGCGTTTACTTTGATTAAAAGTCTGGACTGTTGGACGTAGGCAATTCAATGTTACACAATGATTCGGCGGTGTGTCGCTCTATTGAGCAACTTAAGCTGTACCTCCAATTGCGATGTCTCAAATAGATCTTATTAGTCAACTAATTAGAAAGCGGTGTACAAATACTCGTGACTTTCAAAGACCGTCCATCAATGTGAGTTTAAACATGTTCTGTTATCATTCATTCCTTCTAGTGTCAATTGCGAATTGGTTGGCACGGATACCCACAAATATGGAGGAGCTCCCAATCGAGTGGCAACTCTGAAACAATATGACACAGTTCCACAAAGACACGTACCGTTGAAGCTCTTATGTAACTCTTTGTGTGACCTCGTACATTTTCCAGATTCTAGCTGAGATGGCGTTGGCTACTCCTTAATGGGGACTCGTAACACTCATTGCTACTATACATCTATGCCGATGTCTATTCTCTATGCAACAAGTTTCACCCTAATGGGAGTATCATCTCTAGTTCTCCTTGAAATGACCGTACGGATCTGTTGTTAAGTCTCAATACTGCGCTAAAAAAGGCCTAAATGGTAGTGGCACCAGGAAGTATATAACTTTTGACTAATTATTGCTCTATTCAGCAATGACGATACTATCAACATTTCAGTTTGTAGACCACCAAGGGGATCGAGCAGATCCAGATCATGGCAGCAATACTAATAGCAATGGCTTTTACCCAAGCCGCTGCGTCAACAACTTTACAACATAATTCAAGAAGTCTTTTACTCCTAAGCCTCACCTCCATTCTTAGTCCAGAGCGAAAACGTCATTGAGGACCACGTACTCCGTTAACATAGGCAGGACAGGTGCATTGGTCAAGTTTGGCAGCTAGGGTAGCGTTCACATATAGCCACCGTTCCTCAATAGCTACCTTAGAGCCAAATCAATTATGTCTCATTAAACTGTATTGGCAGGGGGAATCTGACATAGCGGCCAGTTCATTGCCAAACAGACGGTCTATTGGCAAATGATCTAGTTTATTGGTAAATGAACTGGTTAGGGCACACACATGCCAAGTCGCGAGTGTGCGGGTCCCCAATTTAATATATGCGATGCTTGGCTATAATCACATTTTGTCACCACAAGCAATTCCTCTTCGTTGCACTGCACTCCTCCGAACTTGGCCAAGCTGTAAGCATACTGGCCCATAGATACAGCAGCAAGTCGCTATTACCATGACAGGTGCACGCTCGTTCCAAATGAACTTTACTTCGACGTATTTCATGCTAGGTCACCGGCCCCCACTCCGTATTATCAGATTGAACAGAGCTCTTGTCGACCTTTGTCTGATTCTCGACTCCGCGTGTTGCGGTTCACGTTCTCGATCGTCACATGTCAGTTCCTGACTTCCCAAATATGTAGGGTAAAGTCTCGTCGAATAAAGTCCATTCAAGTCTTGCTGTCCGTTTCCTCCGACTACAAGAAGCGCATTCTCGTTCTCTTGTTATTCGTGTAGAGTTCTCACCAAGAAATATTGTTGCCATACTTTGATATATTGGCTGGTGCTGGACATTTGAAATGATGTCGTTGTGGTGATGCAGTCATCAATGTCCAAGACTGCATCTGTTCCGTACCTACCAAGCAAGCATCGACTGATTATTCCATTCCGATACTTTTCCGGGGAATAAATGCCGTATGACAAGGAATATTTTCTTGTCTTTTGCAGAATCAGATTGAAAAATGTGAAGTCCGTACACATCTGGAGAGTCATAATCACGATCACTTGTCGGTTCCTCAGCGCTTGAGGCCATGCTGGCAGTTGGATGCTAAAGATTTCTATGGATTTGACGAGAACATTCCACCAATGAATTGAAAGGACGCAACGGACGCGATGCTAATCAAAGCGTCCTCAAGCCTTCGATGAAGCTAGTAGGATACCATCCCGAACTTGTACTAATTCAACCGGAAAGCCGCCGGGGTGCGTGGGGTCACCTTCAAGTTTCAGCCTCACCAGTCATTTCTAACGGACAGCGACTTGAAGCAATCTCCCACTTTGCATAGACCATCTTTCCATAAAATCAATGAGGGGGAGTTCGCAGACTTCCCGCTCACGTCAGTTTCAGTGTGATTATACAACGGAGCATCCGATACTTTGTTGACGATGGATCCTATCACGATCTTGGGTGGTGTGGGGGCGACATTGAAGCTCGTCAAAGAAGTCTGCGAGACAATTCGATGGATGCAAATGGTTTACGATAGCTACAAGAACTCAGACCGAACTTTGAAAATGATCCTTCTTGAGTGTAACATATATGGGGACTCAATAAAGACTATTGGTGAGTGGCTGAAAGAGCATCAGACGTCAAAAGGGTTGCAGAAGCAGATGCGCACCACCAGCCATGCAATAAAACTGGTGCGAGGATCTATGGGAATCTTACGGTGCGATCTGGAAAAGATTGGTGATGGGGATCAAGGCCTTTCGATTAAGTCCTTCAAGAAGTGTATCAAAGTTCGACATCAGTGGTTCAAAGAGACTATGAAAACTCATCTCACTGAGCTACGTTGCCATAGTCAGACGCTTCAGCTGACTCTTCAAGTCATCCAACTGTAAGTCTAGCGACTCCCAACGAACAGCCTTTGCTGAATGCGATGTTCCCTAGTACCAAGCCTTCGGAACTGCCACATGCACAAGCGCACGAGGCACCGGAGAAATTGGAACACAAGACACGAAGCTTGGAGAAGAGGCTACTACTGAGACACTTCATAACAAAGGCGCTTGAAATACGCCGTGCTGAGATCGCGGCGGAAGAAGCCAGACGGTGCGAGGCTTTGGCACGATTCGTACGGGTTCCGGCCACACGTGCTCAGACCCAGACCCAGGACCTTGACCCGCCTGTAGCCAATGAAATGCCCCAACAATCTGTTGCGGAAAAAGAGGTAAAAGCACAGGATCTCCTGTTAGATGAAAATGAAGATGACAATATGGATTTGATTGACTTTTCAAATGATTCGCAAACTTTACCTATACAGCTACCATCCAGCAGTATACAAGATCTCTATGGTCTTGGTGCTCTTTTGATGCCACATCAGACTGTATCAGGTCTTCCTAGTAAGGGCGAAGGTGATATGGATACTCAGCGCCCCCAATCTGACCAAATGTCCGTGCCAAAGCGTCCAGAATCCCTTCAACTTGCTCCGCGGATTCTGAATACCAAAAACTATGACGCTGGTAACGCCAATGAACGCCCTCCATCTGATCAACGGTCTGAGCTGAAGCGCGCAGAAAACCCGCCACCTGCTTTGCGTTCTTCCAAACCCGAGGGCGACATCCCCATGCAACGCCCTCAGCCCGAGTATATTGCTGAGCCGAAACGTGCAGACATTGTTGAACTCGGATCGCAATCTTCGAAACCGGATTCTGGCATCCGAGATGTCGATGCCATGAGTATTACAAGCGGTCACGGTTCCGAAATATCTCCATCCACAACTGCTGCCCCAAGCATATTGAGTCACTCCTCGACATTGAGTAGTGACAGCGGCGCCTCTGTGCCTAGTATAACTGAAGTGGAGCTCCGAGAGCGTGTGACCCAGACGCCAGACCTTGCCAAGAGACTCTCTTACGCTGCGTCGAAGTCACAACTCGTGCGAAGAAAGGCTATAAGATCAGTTTCTCAAGGGAGAACTGACCAGGGTAGTCTTGGCAGTATGTCTATCACACCGTCTCTTGCTTGCTCACCAGAGATCCGCGAAGAATCTGAAGCCAATCCCTCAGCCATGAGTGAAGCTTCTCCAGGCAGCTTAAGTGGATCAACCATCGCAGAATTGCCAATCAGGAGCAAGTCCGACGATGTGGTCTCCCAAATAAGTTCAATCGCTACACCATCACTACAGGACATCGACAAGCCGGACGCGGAAGGGTTTCCGTGGATTGTTCAGGTAGCTCGCGACGGAGACGAAACGAAGCTCAAGAGGCTCATTATTAGTGGTGCGGATCTCAAAGCTGTTCATACGACCACGAAAAGAGATGCGCTTTGCGAGGCAGCGATTCAAGGGCACAGCAAGATTGTAGAAATACTTATTCAGGAGGGATGTTCCCCAAATTACGCTGATGCAGAATTATACACAGCACTACATCTTGCGAGCCAAAAAGGGCAACTAGCGGCTGCAAAGATTCTCATTGCAGCTCATGCAAAGATCGAAGCTCAGGGACCACAGGGAGAGACACCTTTACACCTCGCAACGCAGGTGCCTCATAAGAATGTTGTCATGCTCTTACTGCAGCACAATGCAAACATCAATGCAAGGGATGATAATTCTCGGACTCCACTACACGTTAGTGCCGCACAAGGCGAAAGTGAAATGTGCAACTTGCTTCTCGACCATGGCGCGCAAGTCGACAACAGAGACTCCCAATACAGAACGGCTCTTCAACTGGCATGTGGGGAGGGTCACTATGAAGCGGCCGAAAGCATGTTGAGCCGGTCGAACCTAAAACCTACTGACCTTACCTTCCTTACTGCTTTCTTCACATCTGTGGAAAATGGTCACGTCCGTATCGCTGAAAGCTTCTTGGATCGAGGCTTGAAGCTGAAGAAGCTGAAAAATGATGCCTACAAACCAGCCACGTTAGCAGCCAAAAGTGGAAGTCCAGCCATGCTAGAATTGATGATCCGCAAAGAGTGTAACATCAAAGCTAAAGACGACAACGACTGGAATGCTCTCCACTTCGCAGCTCATCATGGTCATTGGCAACTGATCGAGCGATTACTGGCTAATGATGTGTCTGTAAAAGCTGCGACGAAAACGAAAGATACACCCTTGATACTTGCTGTTAAAGGGGAACACTTCACAGTATCGGAAATCCTTCTTCGCAGCAAAGGAATTTCTGTAACGGTACAAGATATATTTTCGCAGCATCCAATCCACCACGCCACCCGAGCCGGCTCGACCGAGATCTTTAACCTGCTAATATCCCATGGCGTAAAGGTTACTGTGGAGAACGCCTTTGGCTGGTCTCCTATACATATCGCCGTGGCCTATGGTCATGCAGCTCTCGTAGACAGGCTGTTAGAGCAACAAGCCGAGGTTGAAGAAAAATTAGGCACATCATCGATCAAGAAAGACCAAATACATAAGATAGTCGATGAGGGCTACTGGGCTGAGGCAAGATGGCCCTACCCGGGGAGTCGTCCATTACATCTAGCTTGTGAATATGGACATCGCGAAATCGCGTCCAACCTCATCAGCAAAGGCGCTAACCTTGAGGCCGCATGCTCAGAAGGCTGGCGGCCATTACATCATGCTTCCTTTAACGGCTCATCCGCTTTGGTGCAATTGTTGTTAGACGCTGGCTGCTATCCCTGGGCAGAGACTGATGAAGGTCGCAACCCCCAAGCCCTAGGATTCCGCACATCCGGCACTCCGATTCCTGAGGCCGAAAAGAACAATGTGCACCTGCTGCTGAGCAACGCTATGGATAGGACATCGAAGCAAAAGTCAGTCAAGGTAGCACTGAAGAAAGGTCGAACTGTGGAAGAGAAGAACAATCTTCTCCGTGCCGCTACATTCTCCATGGAAATGGCCGCCAAGTCACAGAGACAGACTACCTTGCCACGTCGAGCACTCCCTAAACACCCCCCGATGATGCACGCAAACTCTTTTCCCAGTGCTATTATTAGCCCACCAACAGTGCATAGTGCGCCCCAACCATCCTCGTCTCCACTTCCAGAGAAGCCAGCACCCGATCTGTCAAGTCGTCCCTCCACCGATTGTTCGAGCAGTCCACGTGGGTCGAGCCTCAGCGCGAGACCAACTATCACTACTCTTGGTCCAAGCTCCGCAACGACAGTTGCCATGCAGCATTCAATGGGACCCTCGCCAAAATTGTCGCTGGGGATGAACAAATCAAAATTAAAGCGTGCTTCAACCTACGGGCTAGGTATGTCAAAGAAAGGGATTGAAAAGGTCTCAAGCTATGGACTGGATGTAGGGAAGCAAGGACTTGAGAAGGTCTCAAGCTACGGGATGGACGTAGGCAAGCAGGGAATTGAGAAGATATCCAATTACGGACTAGATTTGGGGAAGCAGGGGATTCAAATGGTCTCAAACTACGGAATGGATGTAGGGAAGCAGGGAATCGAGCAGATGTCGAGCGGACTAGGTATATCAATGCAGAGTTTGGGGAAGATGAAAAGGATCACTAGTACAGGAAACGTACCAACAAAGATGCCAGGAAGGAAGAAGGCGCCCAAGAAGGGCACCAAAACTAACGACGAAGGCATTTTTAACCAAGATATTACAAATTCACAGAACAGCCAAGACACCGAGGGAACCCAAGGCACCATGAGCGACAGAGACACTTTAGACCCTGACCGCGATGGGTCTGACGACGATGATGCCCAACCCGACAACGGTAACGATGCAGCAAGTATTAGTGCGTTTACTATGGGTGGATTTGATTCATACGTTGATGACACGGTTGATGATGACATGGGTGGCGATGACGGCTTCTAAAGCTGGGAGGTTCTCTTTAATGATTCTGGGACGATGTACGGGAGAGTGACATCCGTACCTAGTAGCTCCAGATTTGGTATATCTCGTCGAAGTCGCTACTTGAATGTTTTCCTTGCTATTTGTTGTGTTGTGATTTGCGCAGCTAATGCAATCCAGCGATGCTTCATAGGGATTCTGAAAGTGTGATGTCAAACACGTGTGGAGCCTTAGTCAGTGTTGATTATAGCATGTCTCTGAAAGAAGTAGTATCCTATTGTTGTCTTAGGCTTGGCAGAGGTAAGATGTTGCAATACTGCAAAGCGATCAAATGATAATGAATACTGTATTGCCCCTGAGGACCAGGAATCTATGGAATGATGGGACTATTATA
>QKZZ01002471.1:0-10642 GCA_003521265.1 Cetradonia linearis
GAATTGGAGATTTTGGGGGCTACGAGGGTTGTGACGGATGGGGAATTAAAGGCTAAAGACATTAAGGACAAAGTCAATGAGTGGACGAATGGAGGGAGAGAAGACATAAAGCTTGCGCTGAATTGTGTAGGTGGAGATGCGGCGATGGTAATGGCAAAGGTGTTGGCGCCGGGGGGCTGTATGGTTACGTATGGGGCTATGAGTAAGAGTCCAATGAGGGTAGGGGCTAGTATGCTTATCTTTAAGGATTTGAGATTCGAGGGATTTTGGGTGTCACGGTACGTTTATCTTCAATTATTGGATCCGTAACCTCTCCACGCTTGGGCATTGCTGACTTTGGCGTCTACAGGTGGAGTGATCAAAATCCAGAAGAGAAGAAACGGACTGTTGATGAAATACTGGATCTGATAAGGAAGAGGGAGTTCAGGGACGTCCCTATGGTGGAAGTACCATGGAATTGGGATACAAAAAAAGAGGAGCTTGTTGATGCAGTTCAAGGCACACTGGAGGGGTATAGGAAAGGAAAAGGCGTATTTGTTTTTGGAAATACCTAACATAAATTCTGAATGAAAAGGCTACATTTTTCCGCTTTCAAACAAGTTAGACTCGCTCTGCGGGTATTGCCAGATAACCCACGGTCAGAACACATCACGCAGGATTTTACTGATGACAGCCTCGTAGTGCTCAGCAGAGAGAGTGAGAGTCTACTTGGAGAAAGTCTTAAATCTCATTGGAAGAAGAAGAGTTTAAGGTCAGCAACTCTAATGTTGTTGTGTGCAGTGCTCCTAACTCTCTAAATATGCTCAGCATCCTTAGGGCTTTCATAATGTTCATCTAGCCGCATCTAGTGCTCTCAGATCTTGACATATTTCCTTTTGAATCCCCAATCACCACAATCTCATCTCAGGGTTACCGTCTTCTCTCTTTCATTGAATTCCGCCCACTGATGGTAACGTAACTCGTCGCGAAGTGTGACTTTGATTGTTTTCCTCATAAAAAGCAACAAGCTAACTTATCTATAAAAGCTCTTTTGATTGGCAGCTTATGTGCGGTATCAGCCTCAAGAAGCTGCAAAGTTTGCATTGGAGACGCTCGAGTTAATTGGAAAAACTGCGTTTTTATGAAGAAGTTTTTGGAAGTCACTTTTTCGGGGATTGGGTCCCAGTAAGGATTTTCGGCAAAGACTGAACAATAGACCATCAGTGACTTTACCTCCGCCATTCATCACTACTTTTTCCAGAATGTCTCGCAAGCGCTCAGCCCACCCCTCAGAAGGTGCAGAGTCATAGGCTTGGAGGGCAAGTTCGAAAATGGTCTTGTCGGCACGTCGAAATTTTCAGGTATAATCAATGAACATTTTACCACTGATGGTGAGCACCCCTTGGAATCCCATGCGATTCGTGAGATTATTAGAGAGACAGGCGTGTCTGAAGCCTTTCATAAATCGTGATTAGTGTACGCTTCTCACACGCAATTTCACTTCCAGTTTACCTGGAAAAGGTCGAGACATCAACTCTGAGAACGAGCCGCGTATGCATGGCAGTTCTTCATGCTTGCACTTATAACATGGTTCTTCCTGACTGCACTGCAAAGTATGAGCATGGTTTTGTAAATGGAACAATCAAAGATCAGCTGCGTACCTCCATTTTCAGTAGCGTACATCTTGAGCAGGCTCCTGTTTTTCGAATTTCTTTGGCATGCTCGCGTTGCTGTGGAGTCAGGTGGCGGCTTCTTTTGCGCACTCTCATGTCCGAATCTGATGATGGTTTGTAGCTGGTCATTTTCGACACAGGCTTCGCAGCGTAAAGAACCTACGAGGTCGGTTGTCTCAGCTCGGTTGAAGGCTCTCCCCCGTTTAATCGTCCAAAAAGAGTGGACTTGGATTCAGCAGGCGAGCGCAGAGATCGCCAACGTCTTCAGCCTTATCAGATTCGCAGATTATACAGCCTGATCCGAAGCGACCAAAGCAGCATACTAAACCTCACTAGGCCTATATCGCTCACCAGACATACGATCTCTATTTTGAAAGATGCTGTACACATTTTCATCCCAGATCTGGTTGCTATTGACAGATATCAAACTTGTACTATTCAAAACAATATTCTATAATCGATTATCTGCTAGTGATCGCCCTTGGCACGGTTTATGGGTCCCCAATCAGGTCTCGGATTTTCCTGGTATCTGACCATTCGCTTACCTTCCGGTTCTTTTCCAAGCTTTTCATCGAAGACGATGTCCAATTTGCTCAAGGGAAGTTCTGCCGGTTCTTTCTGACCAGCATCCTCCTCTTCTTTCTCGGCACTACTTGGTAAATGCACTTCTCCATCTTCTTCACCCTGATCTTGCCCTCCAATTTGGGGCGCCTCATCCATTTTCGAGGTCCGATAAAGAGCTGCCTCAACCTCTTTCCTTAATCCCTCTAGGTCCTCAGCATCTGTATTGTCTATCGCATCTCTCAGCTGCCTCTGCGCCTCCATAATCCTAATCCTTGATCTATCCTTCTGCATAATAGCCCAACCAGCCGTGCCTCTCTTCAGTGCATCCTTTTTGATCGGTGATTTTTGCCTAACCCACTCCCTCATAATCTCCCAGATGACGCTCCACGGCGCGTCCGTCGTCATGCTACCCGCCTTGGTGTGAGAGCGCGTAACACGGTATCCGAGATGCTTGAGAGCACCACGGAGTGCAGTATCAGAGGGAGCAACGCAGTGAAGAATTCTAGCGAGGGAAGGTGGGTGGAGGAAGAAGGGGTGGCCTGACCGGGCAATGGGATTGGTTGTTGGTATGGGGCGATCTGGTGGCGATTTCGGATCTGTCACAGGTGTGGATGGGTCTTCTAGGTTCTCGTGGAGGGCGAGAGAGAGCATGCCCTCGATGCGAGGTATAGTACCGTAAACGTTCTTGTCCAGAGATGGGAGCATATCTAGTATGCGCTGGATGAAATGAGGATTGTGTAGGGGACCACCCCACATAGGGCCCGCTTGATGCGTCTTGAAGCCACAATGCTCGCAAAGGACGTCCGCGGATGGGGCAAGCGCGGATGTATGTGTGTAGAAAACGTCTCCATTCTTTGCTTTTTTTTCCTTTAGTTGCACAAAATATTGGGTTGACCAAGCTCCACAGCCTGCGTCACAATTGTAGACGATCATAGTCTTGCTGGCCAGAAATTTGACGTCCGCTGGGGAGCGATGGACACGAACGAACACTCGGATGTAGAAGTCGATGGAGAGGGAGAGGAGGGGTTCGATCGCGAGGCCATAGCATGCAGCGGAGGTTGCGATAGCATGGAGGACAAGTCGAAGACCTCCTTCGTGAGCGTGGGCGCCTTTCAATGGTAAGCCTCCATATTGTGAGTATGTTTTCTCAAGATAGCCTAGTGATGCGAAGACTCCTGCATCAGTGCATGTGATGCAGAGAAGGCCACCGTCAACTATTGCGTTCAATGCTGCATCAAGGAAAGGTGCAGCAGTTCCGTAGGGGTCGAGGTCGATTACGTGGTATAGCCCTGGACTGTCTGGCCCGTGAGAAGCTGCGCGCCGCATGTGTTCAATGGCATCACCTGTGGTAGGGACTACCCTATCAAAGACTTTATTATGTTCTACATTCAGCTTGATGGAGGCTGTTGCTGCATGGGAGAGATCATTTGCTGTTATTGAAGTAGCAAAGGGAATCTCTTTAGCGTAGCGTAGAGCTCGTAAACCTGTAGCCGAAAGAGCGTCTAGAATTCGGAAGGAGGGTAGCTTCATAGGATTATGACCTTCATTTGCGCCGCCATGTCCGGCAGATGTTTCCCCATCATTGTGATTCCTTTTTCCTGGCTTTGCTTCTTGTGCTTGGTCATGGCTCTCTGAGGATTCTACTTGCACCGGTGCTTCGGCCTCAACTTCATCAGCTTCGGCAAGTCTAGCCTTTTGAGCGCTTCGTTGGTCGTGTCCATCTCCAGTTGGAGCGTGCGGCATAGTAGCAGTATAATCTTCCGCTTCTTGATCCTTCGCCCCAGAAATCGCTGTATCCTTCTCTGCCGTTGTATTGTCTGCTTGTGTTCTTTTTCTCTTGTGACCACGCTGTTCGCCCTTTGCTAATTGTTTTAACCTCCTTTGATACCTTGACTTTCGCACGACAGATAGATCATCGCCAAACGCTTTGATGGCTAGCACGCTGAGGTCGCGATTGTATTGTTGGATGGGGTTGTAGAAGACGGATTGTGAACCAGTGGGGCGTTTCAACGATGCAGCGTCTCCCGTCCCTTGAAGGTCGAGGATCTCCGCAGTACCTTCTCTTGCGATCTTGTAGCATTTTCCATTGTATGTGACTTCTTTCGATGCATCTGGTGGTGATTCAGACGCAAGGCCAGCATTATCTGAAGGCGGTAAGGAGCCCATTGTGAGATGGCTGGGAGAGCATGTTGAAATATTCCGTGAGATCAATGGTAAATATGCCACATGAATATATTCAAATTTCCGAAACCCAGATACAGCGCACGTTCTAAAAGATTTGAAAATCGCCAGCGTGAGAAACGAAGTCTAGGTATAAAATTGTCACATGGTTGCCAAGATATTTCCTTAAGGCCGGCGTAGACGCGGACTTTAGGTTCAATAAGCGCCTCTTTTGGATAAGTGCCTTTATAACTCGCTACATAACATAGATAGAAAATAGGTTTTGTGTGATATTTACTGAATTGTACGCTCTAAAATATTGCCCGCGTTTGCTTGGTTCCAAAATATCAATTTACTGAGCTAATCTTCCTAAATCTTTAACGTTGGAAGAGTGCACGATTCATAATTCAAAATGAGCCAATTTTTTGTCATCATACACTTGGCCGAGTGAATCCTGCAGGTGTCGAAATTGTTCTCTTGCTCTAAGGCAGGCTTGTATCAACTCATTTGTTAGAGAACCATGATAGTGTATGAAGCTCAACAAATTCGTCACACAAAGCTTTCTTCCAAACTCCCTCGTTGTGAAGAGGGATGATGAATGCCGTTGTTCTCTACGGCTGGATCCGATGCGCCCCCGTGGGAGCATTCCCTTACCCGGCCAATGTGCTTGGCTTCACAGATCTTCTTAATCTCTCTTCTGGTCGGTGAGTATCAACTTAACACCACCACTAATTCTTCAAGCAAAATGCAAATGAAGCTCCACCCAAACTCTTTTTGTCGTCTATATCATCAACATGACAGTATGTTTGAGTCTGTTAGATCATATATCATTCCCCAATGAATGCGAGCAGAGATACACCGAAGCTGGCACTGAATTCTGCTTGAACGGCTGGAAACAGGTATCAAGATGGATCCTAGTGAGCGCAAACTGTTTGCGTACCTTCACATTGGAAGATTGTTACTCCCAGCCTGCTTTCAGTGATGCAGAATATAGTAGAAATGCTCCAAATTGACGAGTTTGTTTTTTCATTTTACGCAAAGACCTTGCTTATAATCAAATGAGATTGAGAGAACATGGATCTCTCTACTCATAGCATTTTAGTTGTATTGCGGCTTCTTTGCAAATCGCGAGCAGACGCAGAGATTTACAGCTCAATAAGGAATCGAAAAGTATTCGCAAAGAATTAGTGAGGTTGCTGTCCTGATGCTCAAGATAGGCGACATTTGCTCGATTTGCTTGCGGTTATTCGATCCACACTTTGTAGTCAATTCTAAAATTGACCATGGCAAACGAAATTCGTGAGAAAATTGCTTTCTGGTCTATCCATAGCACCTCAATACGAAATAATCCAAGAGATGGCGCGCTTCTGAGCAAACGTGTCAGGTCTTATGTTGCGCCACGTCAGACGTACCCAATGTCGCTTGTAGCCTGCAGCGGGAATACTCGATACAAAAGCTTGCCACCCCTTTGATTAATGAAGAGCCATAATTCGACATTGATCGAGCATCATGGGAGTGCCCTTTGGGCTTCTCATCATCATTCTCGCCACCGTCTACTACAGCGTTTCTGCAATGAACACAAGTCAGGAAACAAATATCACGTCCAACGTTTCCTTTGCCTATAGTGGGTATCCAACCCCAGGACATAAGTGTACCCAACGACCATTATTTAGAAGAGATAAAAGGCCCCCATTTGTAGACTGCGTCCTCGCTATACAAATCCTCCCCGATGACAGTAACGTTGACGTCTTCCACATCGACGGCGAATCGAACATTTACCAGCTCTCATGGGTAGTGACCCG
Organism: Cetradonia linearis; assembly: GCA_003521265.1. Classification (NCBI taxonomy): domain Eukaryota; kingdom Fungi; phylum Ascomycota; class Lecanoromycetes; order Lecanorales; family Cladoniaceae; genus Cetradonia; species Cetradonia linearis. The sequence goes on from QKZZ01002471.1 coordinate 6,179, forward strand.
CTCCGGTTGCCAGCTGATTGTCGATATTGACAGATTCCATCTGTCTGACATATATACCTGGCTCGACGTCAAAGCAGTTGCAGCAGTTCTAAATCATGCCTGCCGCAGCTCCGACTATCCTTTCCGTACTGGAGGATGGACAATGACAGGGAAATTTGGCAGGATCAATGTATCTCTGGGCGAGCTAGTACCCTACCAGGCGGTGCAAGGTAATAGCCCAGTTGGGCTAGCACGAGCTATGATGACTGGGACGGCAATCGAGTGAGTGTTTAAGATGTGTCCAAGTCCAGAAATTCGACTTTGCCGTCTTTCATACTTACACAAGTCTCGGTACACCTGAGATACTTGCGAGACTCGAAGTGCACATAGTGAATTAAGGGATCAAATCGGATTCGCTGCGAAGGTCGATGTTGGACAACTGTTGTATGAAAACCCTCAGCAATCACCTGAGGTTGTCTTAGCAGGAAAGGCAAAGTCCCGAAGTCGGTACCTCAGCTAACGTCCCACCATTTTTACAACCTCGAGTCGACAGGCTCAACGGGCAAAGGCCGACAGAGGAGGCATCTGGTCTTTGGATATTCGAGCACGAATCAAATCGCCATTTCCATTTTTGTCGTCCCGCACACGAGATGTTCGCTTTGTCCATCAGCCGATGGAAGGGAATGTTAACAGACTAAATAAAACGTGATTAATACGACACTGCAGAAATAGCTGATGCCCTTCCATAATGAATCTGTATCTTACAATCAATTGGAGCAATAATGAACTGTGTTCATGTGGGACCTGTGATAGAGCCGTTGCGTTCATCCACACTGGATCTATAAGCATTCAAGTAACGACCACCATGTACGTACTCAGGCAGTTCTTCATTAAGGGCGCGCAACAAACGAAGCTATTGTGACCTTCAATTACACAACAACGACCGACCGAGGATTGTGGCATGATATGGACGTTTTGATGATACAGGTTGGTTTGTGTACCCTTGTTTTGGCCCTCCGACCGGCCGAAGCAGTCCATGATCTAAATCTCCACTCCTCAACGTTTCTTCCACAACATCATCAAAACCTTTAGAGTATCACATTCAATTACCAAGTATTTTCATTTGGGACACCCGTCGTGACGGCAGTTGGCTTGCGAACCGATGCCGGCAGGTGGAACCGCACTTTCAAATATTTATATGACGTGGTGGTGACGTAAATGTTAGCAGCAAGCAGCTGGTGACGAGATGCCCAACAAAATGCCCTATTCCAGTCTCCTCGCCACGATTCGAGCTTGAAGCCTTCCATCCTCCTATTTCATTGTACCAGTACCCTCAAAGAAGCACAACAAGCGATTATCTACCTCTACACTTCTTCAACATGGCAATGTCACAGGCCGCCAATCTGGCAGAGAAGGCTATGGGCCACGGCGACAATGCCATTACCGAGCAGGACATGACAAACCCCGCCCGTGACCGAGCGAAGTATGGTGACGAATCTGAGACAATGAAGGCATTGGCATGGATGGGCAAGAACGACGTTCAAGTTGGTTAGTCGAACCCACCCTCATCCAAGAACTCTCACCTAATCATGTATCACGTACAGTCGAGACTCCCAAGCCCAAGGTCATCGAAGACCGTGATGTCATCCTGGAAGTTACCGGCTCCACAATTTGCGGCTCGGACCTACATCTCTTTCACGGCGCTGTTATTCAACTGCAAAAAGGCGACATCCTGGGCCATGAGTTCTGTGGCCGAGTTGAAAGCATGGGCCCTAGTGTCAAAGGCTTGAACATAGGAGACCGCGTTGTTGCTTCCTTCCAGATCGCTTGCGGAGAATGCATGTACTGCAAGAAGAAGCTGTCCAGCCAGTGCGAGCGGACGAATGCCAATACTACTGAACATATGATGTATGGTGGCAGGACTGCTGGCATGTTCGGATACAGCCACTTCACCGGTGGCTTTGCTGGCGGTCAGGCGGAGTATGTGAGAGTTCCACTCGGAGACGTCAATCTCTTAAAGCTGCCGGACGATGTTCCTGATGAGAAGGGTCTGTACCTGTCGGATGTGCTATGCACAAGCTGGAACTGTGTAGTAGATACCGGCGTGAAAGAGGGGGATGTTGTCGCAATTTGGGGCGCAGGACCTATTGGTGAGATGGCTGCAGAGATGAGCTTCACGAACGGCGCTTCGAAAGTCATTATGATCGATGGCGGGCCCGCAGCTTGGAGGCTGGACCTGTGCAAAGAGAAGATGCCAAAGATTGAGACCATAAATTACACAGATTTACCTAAAGGAGCAACTGTCGTGTCAAAGCTGAAGGAGATGGAACATGGCGGTCCAGATGTCGCCTTGGAGTGTGTAGCTGGTGAATACGCCAAAGGATGGGCACATTACTTTGAAATGCTTCTTGGCATAGAGACCGATACTTCGGAGATCGTCAATGAGATGATCGCTTCAGTCAAAAACTACGGCCGCTGCGGTATCACTGGTGTCTACGTTGGCTACACCAATCACTTCAATATCGGCTCATTGATGGAGCGCGGTATCCGTCTTATCGGCAACGGTCAAGCACCCGTTCATCTTTACTGGGAGCAGTTACTCCAAATGATCAGAGAAGGCAAGACAGATCCATATATGATGTTGACCCATCGTGTCAAGGTTGAGGAGATGGATGTTATATACAAGAAGTTTGATGCAAGGGAAGATCACATGCAGAAGATCTTTGTACAGACAAGGTTCTCAGATCCGCCAGCCAAGGGCTCGCCTGCTTTGACAATTTACAAGTCTTAAAATTTTGTAGCATTTAATCATCATGAATCGCTCCTGAATACTATGATTAAAGATCTTGTCCTTCGAGAGTGCTTTGTCTCTTCTGTCAATAAATTTTGCCGTTCAACTTCGGCTTTGATGTCGACGAGGTAACTTATGATACATTCGAGTGCCGTAAATCACAGTCAATGCTCCATGAGGCTGTTTACGAACATTGACTTGGTCTCGGAGTAAACCTTGCGCCGCTGTCTTAGATCTGCTACATCTAAGACCGACGTTGTTGGGTTGATGAGGCTTTTTAAGACGGAGATATGTCTCCACAGAAGGTGCAATGTACAAAACTTGCCTATGTCGTTTAATTCTTAGCTGTCAACAATTTTTGAGCCTGAAAACTTTCTACTTCTACAGAGGACGATGATAGTATACAGAAGCTTCTCCCTGAATAGTGGAATATATGGTTTGTCTGCGGTAGAATTTAAGCCTTGGTTCATGAGAGAAGCATGAATTGCGAAAGCTGTTATCAAACATCTCTAAATGTAGCATTCTGACCGAGTCCGTACACATTGTGCTAGGCTACTGGAAAATAAATGGTATTAAGGAATAACTCTATCTATGTTCGCTCTAGCCTTCTGCATATCTCTAAAGGCCGAAGTTGCATTATCCCCCACCCTGGGCCAGAGAACATGCCCGCGCTACATCAGAGGCCTAATGTTGCCGACCTTCATGCCATAACTGATGAGATACATTAAGTGACAGTTTGCCCAAAGGTTGTCCAACAGCAAAAGGAAAGAAGTATGAATTCGCCTTTGAATAATTGCCGCAACTCATGTTCCCGCAATTTGATAGTACCCAAATACCTGAGCATAAGACAGATAAGTTTCTGTCGCTGGAGGTGGATAGTTGAAATAAGATGGATCGGTATTGTTCCCCAAATACAAATTGCAGACCCATTGATTCTGGGTGGGTTGTTCATTGTCGACCTGGTAGTGTAGATCGAACGACTTATACGAGTATGTTGGAAGGTAATAGGTTGCCGTGCCGATGCACGCATCCAATGCACCACAAGGATCATTTGATGCGTACGTATTGCCGTACTGGTCGACTTGCATATTCGGGCTTGTCGTGCTACCCGTTGGGTTTCCGGGGTTCTGGGGATTCTCTTCAAAGCCTGAGCCTTGATAGTAGACAGCGTATTGGCTATTGGAGGGGCAGTTAGGGGCAGCGACCACTGTTCCAGTACCGCCAGTGCCAGTGCCACCGCTAACGCTACCAGTAGTAACAGTTGCTGTGCCTGTACCTGTTGTGCCAGCCCCACCACCGGCAGCAGTAGTCGTAGTACCAGGTAAGCTCACACCACCAGCACCACCACCAGTGACGGCAGTTGTAGAAATTACGGGCAAACCGCCCGCGCCACCAGCTGCACTTGTAGTAGCAGGCGTAGAAGATGAGGAAAGACCGACAGCACCACCACCAGCGACGGCAGTTGTAGAAACTACGGGCAGACCACCCGCACCACTAGCGGCTATCGTAGAAGGAGAACCTACATTGCCAGCACCACCAATACCACCGCCAGCGACGGCAGTTGTAGAAACTATGGGCAGACCGCCCGCACCACCAGCTGCAGTTGTAGTGGCAGGCTTAGAAGATGAGGGAAGACCGCCGGCACCGCCAGCACCACCACCAGCGACGGCAGTTGTAGAAACTATGGGCAGACC
>QKZZ01002472.1:0-16140 GCA_003521265.1 Cetradonia linearis
CGAAGTGTACCTCTCCTGGCCGCAAGAGAAACCATAGTGTCTTAGAGTGGTAAAACTAAATATTATTGCTGTGAACCGACTCATAATAAGCCATGAAAAGAATGGACGAAGTTCCTCTGTTCACACTCAAGAAACCATTGTAGTTGTTCAATACTCTGATCCAGGTCCTTAAAGCAAGTCAAATTGCCATTTTGGTAGTCCTCGCGCTGGTCAAGCGAACTAGGACATCCAGCATTTGAGCTTTTTCGACAATACGCAAAGAAGTCTTTGAACCAGCTGCTTTGGCTTAGGAGAAAGTGTCCTGGAAAGATGAGATTACAGGGAGCTGCTGATAGTTTGGAAACCTCATCGATGGATTGTTTATCACTTCATTGTAACAATTTGCATTCGAAAGAATAGTCATATCTGCTAAGGGTTTTTGAAAAGCCATATTAACGAGGTTCCACGTCGCCTTTTGGGTGTTTGGGTCAAAAGAATGGATGTTTTGTGAAAAGCAGCAATCCATCGATACCGGAGAAGGCGCAAGTCAAACGAGTGGTAGATTGAGGCCTGTGTCGCGTCTTGTTGGATGCTAGTGGAGAGTTGCTTCATTCATGATGCTTGTGCCCGTGGCTTGTTTACAGAGAGCCGCCTGTAGACGGGATCTTTCCGGGCGAACCTTGGAATTGTTCTGGAGGCCCGTTTTGGGTCCGTCATTCGAGTGTGAAGACCTCGAAGGGGACATTTCGTCCTCACGAACTCTTGCTTGGCCCAATTGCAATTCCATAATACCTCGATCCAATGAACTCCAGAGTGGATGACGGCTTCCAGTTGCGGTAGGTGTCTGTTCCTTTGCCGCAGCATCATTAGGATCACGCGTCGCGGTGCTTCCTTCACTCTCCTGTAAGACTGCAGCATCTTCTCGTCACTCCTGATGCCCCAGCCGTGGATGATCTGTGGCATGGTTGGCTGAATCAAAGTCTGCCTGGCCGTATCGATGAAAACTCTGATGCACAATCTTTGAGTGACTGCTATGATCAGTTGCCGGCCGGTGATGGAGATGTTCAGGCCCCAGCTCTTGTGGTGGAGGGTCTGTATCTATGCATTCGCTCCACCGGTCGGGATCTTCCTTTTCATATTGTTGAGGATACCACAGGTTTTCCGGGTTGTATACATCCGGAACGTTCAGGGTCACCTGATTGACATGACTAGAGGCAGCTTGGGACGGCGTAGGCGATACTGTGGACGCGGCGAGCGTAGCTACTCTGCTGCTATTGCTATAGGGGGAGTTCATACTAATATTGGCGGGAGCTGATGGTTGATACGAACCATCATAGGCTGGATTTTGCATTTGGTTAAGCTTTTGAAGTTGGCCTTGGTTTCTTGGTTGGAAGTTATATTTAGGAGGATAAGGGATACCAGTGGAGCTCATGGTTCGAGATGTTGATTGCGACCATGTCGATGATAAGTCTTGCCGCGTCAAACGCCGATTGTGAAAATCCATAAGTCGACGATCTCGATCGGGTGTCCATTTCGCTTTTTTATTAAAAGAAGCCATATTTACCGTAGGCAGATAATTTTGAGGTCGAATCGGACGTCTCTGCTGTTCTTGCAAGGTTATTTGCCTCATTCTCGAAGCCGCTACCCACCATTTTTCTGGTTTCTCCTCTCTGGGTTCGTAGTTTAGCTTCCATCTTACATGACAACCTTGAGCTGTTCGAGCTGGCAGCACCTCCGCAATGTCCTTCCAATCCTTGCCTTCACTGTGCATGTCGCACAGAATCTGGTCTTCCTCCTCCGTCCAATAAGGATGGGATTGTTCTCCAGGAGGTTTTCGATCGTCGACTTCCTCGTAAAATTTGCGACACTCCTCTGCACTACGGCCAGGTAGTCTCTCAGCAATCTGTTTCCAGCTCTTGTCTCTCTTGCGTTCAGTGTCGAGAACAAGGTATTCTCCCCTAGTCCAGAAACGACCTCTTATCTTCTTAACCGTAGGTAGGCGTGCAGCAGATCGCGATCGTTCATTACATACAACGCTGGACTCTCCATCGTTAGCTATGGGTGAGTAGTGCTCACGTACGCCCGTGGCAGAAGCGTCGGTTACGCTCGACTTATCAGGACGGCGTGTCTGAGGCTTGCTGTCGCGATACTTAGACCTAGAGAGACGCGGACCGAGCTTGTTGGGTCCTGCACTTCCTCTAGAGGTCTTGATGTCTGGTAAAAGCTGGTAGGCATCGTTGAACTCTGTCAACCGACTGCGATAGGCTGGATCTAAGGCCTCCAGGCTGTTTGGCGAGCTAGGATTGGAACACGAGATGGAGGTGGAGGTTGACCCAGCAAATCGACGAATTGAAGCAGACTTGCTGCACCTGGGAATAAATCTCCTATCTGTAGTACTATTTCTAGATTCATCCATGGCATCATTGTCTAGAATAGCAAAGTTAGTCTGTGAAGTCTGTATAAATTCATTGCACACAACATGCCACCGCTATCACTGGTGTTACTCTCTGCATGAACGCTACTTCTCTCATGTAATCCCATGCCGTAGCTTGCTCGCTTAGAATTCGGTGCTGACCAAGTAGCCCTCGATGTAGAGGGATTTATGATCGAAGCAATAATTGGTGGCTGTGTGGTGACTGAAATCCTCATTGTTGAGAGTGTAGCACCAGTAGTAGGCCCCACTCTCGATATCTTCGTCTTGCCGTTAAAGGGAGAGTTACTCATTAGATTGATTGAAGCATCGATAGAAGAGGATGGCATCTCACTGCAGGCACTTGTCCTGAAAAAGGGTTGCGATACTAAAGATCCACTCTCACAAGGAACGGGGCTTAATGCTCGGTATTGATGATCGAGATCAGGGACCTAAAGTGTATGGAAAATGGAGTCAGCATTGAAAGATTTTTATTTCGACAACGGAACACTAGAGAGAAGCTTGTAAGAGGGCATGACTCAGGACTAGTCGCAGGCTTACGATGTCAATTTCCTTGTGAACGGCCGATCCCAAAGACGGATTCAAGGCATTCCTCATATGCTGGCGAGGACCTTGAGAGTTCGCTGAGAAGCCGTCCTCCAACTCAATAGCCCCGCGCTGCTCTTCTCTCTTCGTTTCTTTTTGTTGCTGGTGCGTACTTGACAAGCGTCCCCTACTCTCCATCGTGCTATGAATTCCCTTGCCTTCCTTAGACGATGGCCCGCAAGATCGAAGTGCAAAGAGTTATCGGCGTAGGCTATGACCAGATCTCTGGGATCAGGTCTTACGATGGGTGGTGAGTATAAGTGGAGTCTTACACGGGGCTGAAGATGCGCGAGTGTAACAGGGACTAGTCAACGAGGTATTAGCGCAGCATTCATCGGCTCAGATCGCAAGCGAAGCAGAGAAGTCGTTGAAGTTTCTTGTCGAATGTTCTTGAAGTGATAGTGCCGAAGGTTCTGATGTTCTCTGATTATGGAAGTGCAATAGCCAATCAATTGTCTATGTATCGAACGGACTTCGTTGTTGAGTGCGCTCAGGGAAAAGAATGTTCCCTTTTGAAAGCCTATGGACTGCTTTGTAAGGACGGAACTGGACCATCTGGTGGTATAGACGGCGAGTTACGTGTCAGCAGAGGGGGTCAGGAAATATGGCGTATGTGGTTGTTTGTGAGATGTAGAGTTTGTAACTGAGATAATGGAAACCGGGCTTTGTATTCAATACAGTATCGTATGCTCACACCTATTTCTCATCGATAACGACTTCCGAAGAGGGTGTTTCATCAATACGATTGTAATATCTTAAGCCGGAAGTGGGAGTTTTCAGCCCCGTTCGCTTTTCATACACGTGATTTAGTACAATTTGTACTGGGCTTCGGATGTCTCACACTTGTTAATCGATATCTGTTGTGAGGACAAAGCAAGTAAAGTGAGTATAATAGGATAGATCCAAAGTTATCACCGTGAAAGAGACAAACTTTGTCGCTTGGAAGGCAGAAATTGACACGCCCTCTTTCAAGACGAGCGGTATACAAGTGAATTTCATTTGAGGTCAATGTCCGATCTGCGCACCCACGGGTTAATACGAAGACATGACAAGTACTGAATTTTCGCGGAGTAAGAAAGGGTCCGGGCATTACACGCCTAAGTGGGGGGTTATGCTTAGTAGAAGTAGCAAGACAGAAGAAGCTTACGATCCCTAGGAGGGCATCGTCCGCGAGCGGAGGCATTTCGCCACAAGTACGAGGCGGGCATCATGCCTCCTTGTCAAGGTTCGTCAGATCTTGTGTACGCATTATGTCGTGTCAGTCTGCGGAGAGAGTCGAGGATTATGGTAGCTGCAAGAGACCTCATTGGCTGTGAGTGGGTTGTGACCCCTGGTATTGACAAAAGGACCCACAGATATCTAGTGGCCAAGTTTCATTGCATGAACCAGCAGGTCGGCGAAATTAGTGAATGACCGAGCTCTGTCTCAAGAGAACCTGAGCATATACAATTACCATTGACGTTGACCCCAAATGTAGTTGATCCTGCGTCAAGAGGTTTGGGAGTAACACTTTCGACTAGAGAGGTTGGACCGAAGTTCTGCGTGTGTAGTGAAGTGGCATGCCGGCTATCACTTTTTGCTGCGTAATTGTCAAAGCTCGCCTGACTCTCCGATTCATGGTCCTGTGCAACTTCTTTGAGCTATGTAGTAATCAGTAAGATGTCATTGGTGATCCCTACTTGTACTGCGGGAGGCATCGGACCCTGTCCGAGTTTCAAAGTCTTCATTGCGGGCGAAACAGCTCTTAGTCTCTTCGACGGAAACATTCCTATACACCGATCCATGTATGAGGTCGGAAGTTGGAGGCAAAGATTAGTTGAGATTCTTGGCTGCAGGGGCAGAGTAGCCCAATTCATTTCTTTAGAGGCATTCAAAAGATGAAGGACGGAGATGGTTTCAGTTACAGTTATTTTCGAGATTGGGGTTGCTCTTTCCCCAAAACCATGCAGAGCACAAAGCAATGTCAATATAGGGAATGGCAAAGGAGTGAAGTCTACTGTGTCAATGGGGAAGGTGCAAGCGCTCTCCATCGATTGTTCGAATACAACTCCCCCCATTTCCCCTCAGACTTGCCTTTGCTCACCGCTTGGACGTTACAAAAGAGGGCTAAACGGTTGTTTCCTTGTCCCGCACGATGGAACCTCCTGCCATTCACCGAGACAAACCCCGCTTCCGGAAGTTGCAGAGGGAATAAGACCAACCTCAATCCGGGCGAGCAAGGCGCTTTTTGAAGGCTATAACTGGCTTCTTCTAGAAAGTCATATGGATTAGCTGTTGCTTACCCTTGTATGAGATGAGACCGGCATTCATCTGCTTTCAGCGGATTATTCTTGATGGCCCAGCAATACGTAGAATAAAACATTCACTATCCATGACGTGGTCCTGAAAGTCGGAAAATGTCGATCCTCACACACATAAAATGGGAGGTGGAGCCAGTCGGATCGCAAAGACGAGCAAATATGTCCATTTTGAGAGGAGGCCTTGCTCATGATAATTGATACCCATGCTGCCCGTGTCTCCGGGCCATACACCCTAAGGGTATCCCATTAATTTACAGCAGATAATTATGAACTCGTTGATCGTATCGCAAATCCAAAGGAGTCAATCAGCGATGCCCAAATATTTCCATCCGATTATAGTCGTCAGTTTCGTCTTCCTCTGCGTCGTCACTCATATCCTCATCTTCGCTATCTTCCTCGTCCTCTTCGTCATCGGTGTCGTCAATCGCCATCTCATGCTCTAACCTTAAAGATCTCTGACGCGCTCGGGGACTCTCGCCACCCCAGAACTCGACGTCGGATGCATCTTCGTCGGTATCCATTGAGTCATCAGCATCACTACCTGATGGAGTTGACGGTGATAGAGTCATCGCGTTCGGCGATACCGAGTGTGCAGTGCGAATCCTTGCTTCCGGCCAAGCGGATCTTTCGAGCACTCGTTGTATTGTAGCTAAGGGTGGCGCTGATGTTGTCGGTCTTCGCGACTGTGAGGTGTAATGTCGCCAGCGACCTCGTCTTTCATCTTCTGGAGCTATGTCTGCAACGGCAGAAGCATCTGTGGCTGCCTGTAATGGGCTCGCTCCTGCAGCAGGGGCACGCAGGAGTTGCAGTTGTGCTGTATTATAGGAATCGCATCTACAATTTGTTAGCCGCGCAAATTAATTGAACCAGTATATGACGAGCTTACACAGCGCATTTTAAACCTAACCAGTGATATTTGACTGAGGTTTTTGCACTGCAGTCATTACAGTAGACTAAAGCCTTGGTGTCTTTAAATTCTTGTGGCATTGGCTGGGTTTCGATCGCCCGTTCCAGATGCCTAAACTGCCACTCCATGTTGACGATACTTCTGCTACATATAGGACATCGATAAGAGGTTTTCATGTGTTCGTAGTAGCACCGATGGTGAATACTATGGCCGCAGCGCATGAATACTACCGTCTGTGGCGACGTGAACATGTATTCACCACAAATTGGACAGTTACAATCCGTGGAGCGCTCGATGCAACGATGTGTATCTCGGATTGAGATCGACATGCACACGCAACAGGTCTGGGTATTGTCAGCCTCAGAACAATGTCGGTTGGTAAGAATGGCTTGCCTTGCAATGGAAGAAATCTTTACCCAGGCCTTGACCTACTCGGCATATTCCACAATCATTGCAATGATAAATGCTTTTCTGAGGGTCATCGTCCCATAGTTTGCACACATCACAGTAGTACCATGCACCACGCTCGCTACAAAGAGCACATTCCTCAGATGCTGGCTGTGCACAGCCGCAGAGCATGCACAGCATATTCTTGGTCTCCCGCCGATTCAACATGTGATCCTCCACTGCATCATGGCAAAAGCGGCAAGTATACCATCGGTAGCATGCAGAGCATTGTAGCTTGATATTTCGCTTATAGTGAGCACAGCCCAGTGCTTTTGCACCCTCCTCGGCATCCATAGACGATCTCCCATGGTCTCCATCTTTTGGTGCTGGGACAGGCTTCTCGTAGTACGTAGGTCTGAGATCGTCAGGCGTCAAATTGAAGGGGTTCCCATTTTCAGTAGCTGACGAAGAGGATGTAGGAGGTGATATAGTCTGCGTAAGGCTGGCCAATGACTTTGGGGACGAAGGGCTAAAAGGCCTTTCTGAACTGTGAACGCTACCTGGGGATTGTGCCCGAGCTCGGTGAGGCGCGTGTAGACTTTGTTGTGACATATTATGCTTTTCAATCATCACACCATGGACCAATCTGGCCTTCTCCTCGCTCGAACTACTCGTTCTTTGTATTGCAATAATGCGTTTTCTCATGTGGCTCATTCCATCATCTGCTGGTAGGATCGTATCTCCAGTCTGACTGCCTTGACCAGCACCACGCCCGGGTGAATCCTGGGAACTGCCCCCAGTACTCTGTCCTCCCGTATCCGCTGATGACATAATTGTATCAATCATCGACCGCGCGGAGTTGCCGAATGACGATGTTGTAGATCTCACTTCACTGGGATTGCCATTGAGTGAAGCACTTGAGGCGTCCTCCGCTGCGGCCAAAACATACTGTCGCGCATCCACTGCAGGCTCGAGGGTATTTGCCTCCACCACTCGAAGCGGGGTTGTATTTGCGTCTCCATCATGCCAAGCCTGCACCTGCCCGTTCTCTGGGTCTTGAAGCGATCTCGGCGACAAAGTCTCCTCGGCACCAGTTATTGTACATGATCCCAGGCCATCAGGACTGACGTTCAACTGAGATCGCTCTTCATGCATGGCCGCCGTCGCCGTTGCCAACTCATCACGATGCGATGCTGCTTCATTGCTCTCTAAAGACGGGTGATTAGGGCGAGGAGACTCGTGGGCTGGACGAGAAAACCGACGCGCTTGACGAACGACTGGTTCGAGAAGGAATGATGATATGTATTGGCTCATGAGTTTCGAATACGAATAGATGATGCGATGCAAACGAAGGTCGTCATTGTTCGATGATGATGGTGTTCTAATTGTACTAGCAGTTGTTGGCCATTACTTAACTGAGGCTCCGTCATAGGTGGCTCGGCTCCTGAGGTAGGCGCCAGAAACGCCACAGACTCGAGGCTACAGCAGCGCCTAAGCGGTGATTAGCGTACACGGTACAGCCAAGTCTACCTTCCATCAGCAGTTTGCGAGGTCGTTGTTACCTTCGACTTCCCCGTACGCAGTCCCGAACCATGGCTTAATGGAGTCGAAGTCACAACAACGTTCTTGGCTGGACAATATACCAACTGAGCTGCGGCGGTTCATTTACTTCCTCACAGAGCTATTTCCGTGCCGCGACTGTCGCAAGTTGGACCCAAGCCTCTGCAAGATTGACAGTGGAGAAGCATTCGGTTCTGTGAAGCACAAAACCGAAATGAGATTCTAGCTAGGGGGAATTTCTCCGAATGTAAATGCAGCATGCATGACACCCCAGCTGTCAACGTGGTGGATTCTGATTTGTCATTGTCATAGTCTCTAAATCGTGCTTGGAGCAGCTCTCTCTCGTCTTCCAGACATGTGACTCTATTGTCGTCGCGACTTCGAAACCAAGTCCCGGAGCACCATGCGCAAATAGCCAGAGTCGAGCCCGGACCTTAAATAGTCCTAGTAGAACACGCTTCATTTCATACAGCACAGGATACCAACTCCCGCAGACTTCCCACGTCTCAAGCTGTGTGAACCATGCTCCCAGCTCTTTACGGACTACATAGATGGATCTAGATCTAACCACAACAGCATTCAAGTTCATATGTGGTACGAAGGAGACGGATATTGCTATACCAAGACTCGACGGGATCTCGAACGCGTAGCTGTCTTCGGTTGCGTTTTCTGCAAAGCCGTTACTTCTCGCGACTGCAAGTATAAAGAAGACGCTTTGGAACACAAGACAAACATTTGTTTCGACGAATCACGCCCGGCCTGGTATCTACCGATGGATGAGTGGGGGCGACTTGTTATGGGGCATGTACACTACCCCGAGTGAGCTCGGTCATCGGAGCATAGGACCATTAAATAGTATTGACGTAGCGCAGACAATCCATCTGCCACCAGAGTTCATGCTCAAGCCGTGCTGACGGTGTTTGGGTCGCCTGAGAGCTTCGCTGAGGCGCGAGAATGGATGAACGAGTGTCTCACCGACCATGAGAAGTGCCCTACAAACATACCTATCAACCTGCCCACAAGATCGTCCATGTTTCTTCCCTTGGTGAGCCCGAGTCTGCGCGTCTCTGCCAAACCGACGGAAAAAAAGGCTACTATTGCACACTGAGTTACTGCTGCCGGGGGGGAGACCAGGATCACAAGACCCTGCGCAAACGCTACGATCGATACAAGAAGGAGCTCCCATACTCCCACCTTCCTAAGACAATCACCGATGCGTTCCAAATCACTCGGAGCATGGGCCTCCAATACATCTGGATCGACTCACTCTGTATCATCCAGGACAACGAGGAAGATAAGCAAATCGAGATGGCCGAGATGATGGACACCTACCAAAACACACAATTCACGATTTCGGCTGCGAGTGCATCGGGCGTTACACAGGCATTCCTCCAGATGAAACTCGATAACCCCAGCATTGGAGCGTTCCATCACCCTCTTCGCATAGACGAGGAGACGATGGGCTCGGTTCTTATCTCGGATAGGTCGTCGTCGTTTGCGAATGTCGGTGCGCATCAACAACCAATTAATACGAAAGGTTGGTCCCTGCAGGAGACGCTGCTCATGCCTAGACTCCTGATTTTCACCAATATCCACATGGTCTGGAAATGCCCGACTGGCTACCAGCCCGACTTCACTGCCACTTCCAGAGGTTCTCGAGAGAGGCGCGAAGGGGAAAGCCCCTGGGATCAATGGGCCTTGCTTTGTGGTTACTCCTTCACGCCTTTGAAGAATCTTGATGAGGCTCCGACAGTCAAGGTCCCAGAGACTGGAGAGCCGTTCAATAGCCATGGAGGTGTATATTCAACATGGCACTCCATACTGCGCGAATATACGATGAGACGCCTCGCAGTCAAAAATGACCGACTACCTGCCATTTCGGCTATTGCTCAAGTGTTTACTTCTCAATTGAAAAGCGGATGTTACGCTGGACTCTGGGGACGTTTCCTCGTCCATGACCTCATGTGAGAGAACTCGCTTTCTAATCCTGATGTTTCGAAATCAGGGGGCCCATCCTGGTCGTGGGCCACAATGAGTGGCGAGCACCGCTACGACGGTGGCAATAGTGATTACGCGAGAGCAGAATTCATTTCGTACAAGACCACACCCGTTTCAGATAAGAACCCTTTCGGGGGGGTCACTGGTGGTGAACTTGTTATTCGTGGACACCTCAAGAAGGTATGGCTGGATCCGAAAGAAGGGAAGCTTCTGGATGATGAGGGCTCGGTGATTCTGGACACTGAGTTTATCAGTGACGGAGGGTTCGGAGACTGGGAAACAACTCCAGACCGTCAAAATTGCGTCGCTGCTTCGTGCTTGGTTCTCGGGGATGAACCTTTGCACACAATGCATGAGAACTACCCAACGTGTTGTCTCAACCACAGTAGATATTGCACGAATGACGAATCTATAATGTGCCGAATGATGGTACTCATCGAGAGTCCAGACTGGGAGGGCTGCTATCATCGGATTGGCCTTGCTAAGTCAGGCCGTGATTATGTACCGTACTGGCGGGAGCTGTACGATAGAGTGACAGTAACGGTGGTCTGATGGGCTTATCAATATGTTGTGTTGTTCATTGAGTCTGTTGGGACTTCACTATGAATTGAGACAGGTAAGGCATACAATATACATGACTACCCAGCTACTGTTCTCCCTTAGAAAGGCAGTGTCCTTCTAAAGATTGACCTATCATACATATAACTCACGGATGTGGCGCCTCTGATCTAAACGCCTTAGGGTCGAACTTCTTTCTCTTCCCATTGCACCAGATGACTATCTGTCCCAGGAGATATATCGTCTAGGATCCCCGCATATTGAAGGAACCTTATAGGAGGACGCTCAAATCGACCTTAGGATGTTTTCAACCCTGAAAAAAGCCTAATGGTCTTTAAGCTGATGATCGTAGGCAGCCTCGACGCCCGGCTTCGATACGCCACTAATTATAGGTAGCTAACTAAAATGAGCCTTGCTAGCCTTCTGTTGCGTTGCGTCCACGAGGTCCCGTCCCAAAAATAGGACTCCAAAATTTTTATATCTCCGGACAACATCGAGCCACACGGTTCTGCAGTCTGTATCTTCCACCATCCCACCCGTGTCTGACTACTCTTCTGCCACTTGAGAGTGCAATATCTACATATTTGACTGCTACACTTCCAGCTGATTTTGAACTGATATGTCCAGCAGACTCGCAAGAGCTCACAGTCGGGAACGTGCTACACCATAATGCAGGGGAGTAAACGGAAACTCTGAGAAGGCGAAAAACTGATAGGACTCATGACGAACGGTGTGCGTTGGAGAAACGTCTTGCAAGCTTCACTAGGAAAAAGCGAAGCAAGTTGCGTTAAGCATTATCGTTAAACTCTAGTCCAGCAGTCGTAGGCCGATCCAAATTCAGAGAATTCCTGAGATTGTATACTTGGTACAATTTTCCTACCCTTATGAAAAGTCTAGGTCGGTGATTCAAGTCTTTAGCCACGAAGCCGAGATGTAGGAGGGTATTGTGACAAAGCTGGCATTGCCTTGATATCAAATCGAAAACAGGTTCTAGCAAATCAACGGTGCACTTTTCGAGTGCGTAAGCTGTCTTCTCAATATCAATACCGGAGATCTCAATACAACTCTAGATATGTAAAAGCGTTACTGCCAGAATTTGCTCCCGACAATGATTTTCAGCAGCCGAGTCCAAGACCTCCAAATTGCCGCGAATCGTTTCTGGATATCTTGTTCTTGTGAAGCGGTTTTAATTTACGTGGAGAGTAAGGTTATTCAGATGCCCAAGGAGGTTCAGTCTGATTCGAAGAGGATCTTGTTGAGGGAGCCTCCAATCTTTTTCCATTCTTGTTGCACTCAACTGACACAGATGAAGCGGCGTAATGAAGTATCAAAGCTAACATTTGCATCTGCTATATGATGGTAATGTGTGATAATAATGGAAAAATCGTTGTCTCCTTTTGCATATTGGGTGATATCCAATCTGGCATGAAGAGGAACACCCAATCAAACGAGGTTGGTGACGCAAGCTGAAGTAGCCAAGCAGAATCTCCCTCAACATTTCTTGTCAGTCTCGCTAGAATGCTGGCTGCGGTCGCAAGTAGAGGTAACCTGGCCCGCCTGTTGGACCCTGCAACACTACAGGGGCGCCACCATCAATATCACGCGCGTTGAAAACCCCACCTTACTGACCCGCTACAACCAGTTTAGTATATACGTTCTGCAGAAGAGATCGAGTCCGATGGCTTAAGAAGATGAAATTCACCTGAATTCTGCACTTATAACATCCAATTGCCGCTATCATCCTAAGAAGCCGATACTGGGAGAGGGGGACTGCCGAAGGGCAGGAGGCCAACCTAAGACCCAGGCCTAGGAAGGACACCAACATAGAAAGGGCTATTCATTGGAGATAGTACCCCTTCTCGTAGGGTGAAATCGGTGTGATCGCAATCGCTGTTCAGAGTGACAGGAGCAAATGGCCTAATGTTACACGCTGTGAACGTACCAGTATCATCCATGGAGGGATTGAATGAAGCCCTTGATGATGAAGCAGGGTATAGGGAGGTCAGGTCGTGTCAGAAAAGTACAAGCAATGCAATACCGCTCACTGAGGAGCGGCCGCGTTTTTGGTGCAGTTGGTATTTGCGACAGGTCGTCCATCGACGGTGAGCGCCTTCTGATGTTTGTTGACAGGAGCAGCCTGGTCATTAACGCTGATTGAGATGGAACGGGTCAGGGATTGCGATTGCTGCAACGAATGTGGCCAAGATAGAGAGCGTGGGCAAAGTGCATGATTGCGCTGGAGTTAGTGTTAGGCACTGTATTGCCAAGCTTTGCTAGATAAAATTCGAAGGCGTCAAGATGGATTGCTTGCATTTGAGGACTTAAAGATACTGCAAGATATGAGGGTAGAGGCTGGCTTTTTATAATCATGGAAGGACTCTGGATGGCTTTGTGAGGCTATTTTGTCCGAGCACTACCGTCCTGATTTCATGAGCGGAGAAGATCTTAATCTAGAGAACTTACATTAAAACACACATAAACGACAGAGATCCATAGTATAGCGACACGGCGGCTCTCGGTCTTGTGCACCAGAGGTTCAATTGCTACGTCCACATTCGTTTTGAAGACTGAGACTGGTACACTGGCATATGGCTTTTCGTGAGCTCGCTTTCGTAATCAGGATGCTGACGATCTAACTGACCGTTGAACCACTAAGTATAGCCTATATTGCAGATTTGATGAACCCTCGAACAATTTATCTGACTTGTGGTAGATATTAGAAGCTTTCAAAAAATACCCAGAGACCCTCGAACCATTCATTTCAGCATTTTATATTACGCCTCTGAGTCCAACCAAGCGGTGTGTAGTGTACAATGACCCACGCGTGACCGAGATCGTCCTGATTCCGCTCCTCCTGGACTCGCCGCTAGCGATGATAGTGGTTAAAAGCGAGGTGCTTCTCGATGTTCCTGCACGTACAACTCGACGGGTGAGCATACTCCCAATCAGGGCCAATGGATAGAATAGTCAACTCATCGGTACGGATGGGGATCCAGGCTCTGTCGGTCTCTCAACAATAAGAGCATCAAGAAACAGACCATCAGGATCGCATGTCTGGGATCGCCGTAATTACACTCCTGATATGAAACCACTGATGAGGTGTACACGTTGCCTTAGTGTCGCTAGTAGCCTTTTAGTATATGCACACGTAGACCGCATGCACGAGTAGGGCTATCAAGATGCGGATGTATAGCACAGTTGCGACTCAAGCAGTTCGACAGCTGTCCTACGGAGAAGATGAGCATATGTAAGCTTCTTTTCACCGTTACCCCGCAATCTGTCTCCCTGCAAAGGGGCTACCGAGCTTTTGCGAAATTATCATCCAGTCACATACGTTCATAAGGTAAGGTAGGGTGGTTTCGGTTGGCTTCGCGTGTGTTCCTGCATGAAGGACCTGCCTGGGGTTGTCTGGATTCAATGAATTTAAAAACAATTCAAGTAAAGCTTTCACTTAAAGACTCTGTATGCCTGGAGTAGTGAGCGGTGAGCGGTGAGCGCGTATTGACAAGTAAATGAGTCCGACTCCTGATGCAGAGGCCCTTTACAGTGTTACTTCTCCGTGAACCGGGTACGTTATGTCAGTTCGCTTGTTGGAGATTGCTCTACCATTTGATCTCGGTAGACATCCAACAATGCACAATCGACCACCTCGTCGTGATATTCGTCTCTAACATAGTTCTCATATACGCCTTCGAGGGTCTTGATTTCCTTGCCCCGACGGCATGATGCTGATAATCTTTGAGTGGACAGAGTACAATTCTCGGTTCTTCAGATTTTTTATTCGAGGAAGAAGTCAGGTCTTCGCTTTGAAGTCTCTAGAGACGTGGATACAGGATAGAATGGCTTTAGCTAGGATTTTTAAGTGTGATTGGAGATGTCACGGCGTTCCTGAACTAACAATTGGCGGGCTCGGAACGACAGGCGGGCCGTGTCCCGTGGCCGCTAAGAGAGATAAGATTTAGATAACAGATTCCGTCAAGAGCCGCAAGATGTGAAGGGCAGAACTTCCGATTCTCTCATGCTTTCATCATCTAATTCCACACTCATCATCCAATTCCATACCCTCTATGATTGAGTACCATTAGTAAAGTGAGCCAATTTGGCTCAAGCTATCCATCAATCATGGAATTCCACCCCATTCTCTACCTCTACTCATTCCTCCAGTGGCTCCTAGACAAGCTTCTATCCCCGACTCCGCCCCCACCACACGCTACACTACACAGGCCACGAATCGCCATTATCGGTGCAGGCCTTACTGGAGTCTCATCAGCCTCACATTGTGTTGGCCATGGCTTCGATGTCATGATATTCGAAGCTGGTGACGAGAGAAGCTTAGGTGGTATCTGGAGTGTAAGTTGGAATGTCCATTTTCAACTGAAGCCTGCTGATAGCCCATCAGAAAGTCAACAACACTTCCGGTCTCCAGATACACAGCATAATGTACCGCTTCCATCCCTCCATTAAATGGTCCTCTGGCTACCCCGACCGCCAACAAATCGTCTCCCAGATCACACAACTCTGGAAACGCTACGGCCTCCAAGAACGCACCAAATTCAATACTCCCGTCACCTCAGTCACCCAAGACAAACAAGGCCGCTGGATCATCAACGACCCCTCGCACGGCCGCTTCGACGGCGTCATAGCCGCCGTCGGAAGCTGTGGTGACCCCAAGGTACCTCATATATCAGGCCAAGATGCCTTCAAAGGCGAAATCTACCACTCCTCGAAACTCGATGGAAAGACCGCACAAGGCAAGAAGGTGCTCATAGTAGGAGGCGGCGCTTCTGCAGTCGAAGCTCTCGAATTTGTTATTCACACAGGCGCGAAATCCACATCGGTACTCGCCCGTTCAGAGAAGTGGATTATTCCCCGCAACGCCATCGTCGACACGCTCCTCGCCTTTAACATCTTCGGCCAAGAAACGTTTTTCTCCTGGATTCCCGAGTCGCTCCTCCGTATCTTCTTCTACCGCGATCTCGACGACTTGGCCCCTCCATCTGAAGGTCTCTTCACGGAGACGCCCATGGTAAATTCCGACATCTTCCACCAGATTCGCGCTGGCAAAGCAGAATGGCTCCGTGGTGATATCATCGGCTTTACTGAGAAAGGCATTCGATTCAATCATAGAGCCAAAGGCGTTCCGAAAGGTGGACCTGGTCGAGAGGAATTGGTGGAAGGAGATATGGTTATCATGGCTACAGGGTTCCATCGGCCCAGCCTTGGGTTTTTACCAGATGATGTCTTCCAAGATTCATATCAACCGCCCAATTGGTACCTCCAGGTGTTCCCACCCCAGCATGTGTCAATATGTGCAGTAAGTATCCTGAAACAGTGTTGCACTTGTCTTAATCAAAGAGCTGCTGACCGTAAACCTCTATTAGAACAACTGCACCTACGTCAACGCCATTGGAACCGTAGGTACGTACCTCCCTAAC
>QKZZ01002473.1:163-14555 GCA_003521265.1 Cetradonia linearis
GTCTGCCAAGTAGAGGGTACTGCCGAGTAGGGGGTCAATACGATCCCCTGGGCAGGCACATGGGCTAAACAAAATTGTGCTCATAAAGCGCAAAAATTTGCAAAATACTTGCTCCCCGCGTTGCCGATGTACGGCAATCTGTACAAAAAATAACGAAATTGACCCCATCTCACGAGGCGCCAGAGTCTCTTTGTTGGAATATATAGCTCTCTATATGGAAGGGTTCACCCCCCAGTTGGACAAACCCCCTACCTGGACAGGGCTGAAGCCTAGAGCGCCCCCGGAAACCGCATTTTCACTCCCTAAATCGGAAGTTTCCGGGCGCTGACTTGGTCGTCTAGGGGACACTCTCTAGGGCACCTTTAGGGCGTATTGACGAGCTTCTGGGCTTCAGCCCTAGCCGCCGTCCAAATACTAAAGAGTCTTCTAAACTACCTAATTCGCACAACCGTCACTGTGCGATTGTGCCGTAGGTGGGTTCTTTAAGGCCCAGCTAGTTGCAGGTGTTTCCGAGGGCAACAAATCTTGAATATTGGACCTCCTCTACATCACACGACATTCTTTTTACGCACTATTTTCCCAGTCACTCCTTCACTTCTCTCACTCAGATCGAGCAAGGCGCTGCTGCCGTTATCACATCTTATAGATATTTCGATAGAGATCAAATAAGAAAGGCAACAAGGGACTCGGGGCCATGGCCCGTCGACAGTATGAAGCCAGCTGGTTGGGGCTTCCAGTCAAAGAGCTATCATTGATAACGGTAAACGAACAACCAGTGGACGAGGAGAATGACGCGCACTGACAGCGTACTAGCTTACTCTACAGAATTCCGCCTTTATCCTCCTCCTACATTACTCACGAACTATGCCCTTAATTAACGGCCAACGATACCTCACATCCACAGCTGTGTTCATGAGTGAAGTTCTAAAGCTCACAGTATGCCTGACCTTCTTGCTATACGAAGGCGCGCGAACTATATCGTCGTCAATGCCCGCTACCTCCCTCTTCAGCAGCGTCATGGGCGCGGTTTTCACTGGAGATAGCTGGAAGCTGGCGATTCCGGCTAGCCTCTATGTCCTACAAAATTCTCTCCAATACATCGCGATCTCGAATTTGGACTCTGCTACGTTTCAAGTGACCTACCAACTCAAAATTCTACCTACGGCGATCTTCAGCGTTCTTTCCCTAAAGCGAACTCTGGCACCCAAACAATGGCTGGCCCTTCTATTGTTGATGGTGGGAGTCGCTGTTGTGCAAATACCCGCCAATGATGCCGCAATTGCACCGTTCGCAACCGAAACTTCCAGCTTCCATTGGCCGCGTTCGCTCGAAGCCTGGACGCACTTCCACCGCGCTGCAGCGGCCCTGTTATATAAGCGCTCTGCAACCTACGAGGGAATAGCAGAGGATGAAGGATTGATCAATCCGGAAACGAACGCAGTCCTTGGAGTCGCTGCAGCCATCGGTGGCTCCATTGTGTCCGCAGCAGCTTCGGTTTACTTTGAGAAGATTTTGAAAGATTCGAATACACAAGCGTCATTATGGATGAGGAACGTGCAGCTGGCATTCTACTCACTTTTCCCAGCATTGTTCGTCGGAGTGATGTTTGTTGATGGCGAGGAAATTGCGCGGCATGGATTCTTTGTTGGCTATAATTGGTTCGTCTGGCTTACGATTGTTGTTCAGTCGCTTGGGGGTGTGGGGGTGTCTTTGTGCATCAAATATGCGGACAATATTGCCAAGAGCTTTGCTATGGGTATCAGCATCCTTGTCAGCCTCTGCGTTAGTGTCTGGTTTTTTGATTTCGCTGTTACTACGAATGTAAGTGTTCAAATGCCGGCATGACTATTATAGCTGACTTTCTGGGGAAGTTTCTCATTGGCACAACAATTGTCCTTTTCTCGACCTACCTCTACAGTATTCACGGAGCGAAGTCACGGCCGCCACCGATACGCATCCACGACTACGAGAAGACAACGATTGACAGGCAACACTCGAAGGAGAACGATCCGCCCCTTAAGCTCCCTACGACACCACTCAAGGCTGAAGGTTTATCGACCTCACGACCTGGTTCACCAAAGGATCACCACTCGAGAGTTGGTTCTTCACGAGGATACTTTGGCATCAAGAATCGAGATGAGTAGGAACAACATTTCCTAAGTATACCCTGTCAGTACCAGGAACGCCTGGAAGTACATATTGTGAAATCATCTGGGGAACTTATGAAACGGGGCGAGGTGGTTCATGCTTATACCTAGTGGGCCCGTGCTGGCATCCGCACTGCATCAGTTGGCGTCATTGATGGTAAAAGCATCATGGTTTGCCCAACGTGCCACATCGATCTATGAGCGACAATGCTCTTGGAAAAGCTGCACTCTTTAGACTTGGCAGATGACGGCCATGATCATAAAGTAGTCCAATGTATAATGTCCAATGCGAATTGTCGTACCAGAAGAAGTGAGAGCCGCGTGAAGTGAAATCGGTAAGGGATAAATTCCACTAGCGGAACTGGGGCAGACTTCTCCCATTTTGTTATCTTTCCCTTCCATCTGCAAAATCTATCGTGTCCGTGAAGCAACATTGTTACGTCCCTGTCATGCCTGCCTACCTTAAGAGACCCCAAATGGACATCAGTCGCTGAAATCTTGCCGCGGTGATGGATGATATTGCAATGGATGTTCAAGCACTCCTTCAAGACATCAGTAGTAACTACGGAAGAAACGAACCTGAGCAGCCGTCTCTGACACATTCGAGACCTGACCTACGTTCCTACCATGCTCGAGCTGAGCGGTTGTACGACCCAAGACAGACACCAGCGTCTACTTACCACCAGAATGCTCTAGCTGAAGCTCATGCCTCCAGACGATCAGTTTCCTACTCTTGTCGTGTTCAGGATTCGCACGACAACGACGATTTTGATGGCTATGGTGCGTATCCACCGCCATAGCATGGAAGAGTACTTGCTAACAAGCAATTAGATCGAGATTTGTGGGCTGAGCCCCAGCTTCCAACCAATGTTGATTGGCAGACCGGCATTGGTCAGAGCATCTCACCACCCGGACCTCTTGGACGCATCTCATTGCCCGGCCACACGGCGCCAGCTCTATCCTCTTCATATCCGCTTGAGCAACGACTGCCTCAACGCAAACAGACTGGTGAGTGACCTAGAGTCCTGAGATATCTCGTTGCTGATGCCTGCTAGTCGTGCCTTCACCGAAGGATTTTAGAGCACAAATATGTAAGCCACATGGCCACTCTTATGACAATAAACGCTCATACTGTTGCCAGCTCGATATGTACACACTCCACCAGCTCAGACGCAGGTGAGCTCATCTCCCTCCAATGCACTTCAATCAAGTCCCTCCTTCGCAGTCACCCGACGGCATATGGTCCAGCACCCTCGGCGTGCCGTTCCGAAAAAGTCTGAACAGTTATCTTCGAATCCCCGAGCTTCTCAGCAATATGCGGGAGCTGGCCGAAGCATATCCGGTGACGATTTTGGTCATCAAGAACAGCCACAACTTTCTTCATTCTCGTCTTCACCAGATCGACCTCAAATCCAGCAGCAAACCAATATTGGTCATGCTCCGCCGATCATTCAAGGCGTCCAGCTTGTCTCATTGAATGAATTGCCGGATCGTCTTCGATCTGTTTTCCGTCACCCAATATTCAATGCCATTCAATCTAAATGCTTTCCGACGACTTACAAATCTGATGATAATTTAGTTGTCTCTGCACCGACTGGAAGCGGAAAGACGGCTATTCTAGAGCTGGCAATCTGTCGTCTCATCTCGGGCTCCAGGAATGATCAGTGTAAGATTGTGTACATGGCACCAACGAAGTCGCTCTGCTCTGAACGTCAAAGAGATTGGCAAGCCAAATTTGCTGCATTGGATATGCAGTGTGCTGAGCTGACTGGAGATACCGACCACGGTCAGTTGCGGAGTGTCCAGAGTGCAACTATTGTTATCACAACCCCCGAGAAGTGGGACAGCATGACAAGGAAATGGAAGGATCACGCAAAGCTCATGCAGATGGTCAAACTCTTCTTGATTGACGAAGTTCACATACTTAAAGATACTAGAGGGGCCACTCTCGAAGCTGTGGTCTCTCGAATGAAGTCCGTCGGTTCAAATGTGCGCTTCGTTGCTTTGAGCGCCACGGTGCCGAATTCTGAGGACATCGCAACATGGTTGGGCAAAAATCCCACCAATAAGCAATTACCAGCGCCACGAGAAGTATTTGGAGAGGATTTCAGACCAGTCAAGCTCCAGAAGCACGTCGTTGGGTTGCCGTTTAAGGGCAATGACTTTGCCTTTGAGAGCGCCTGTAACCCACAGCTACCTTCAATCATTACAAAGTATTCGCATAGGAAACCGATCATGGTCTTTTGCATCACAAGGAAATCTGCTATGGACACAGCAAAGCTCTTGGCTAATGTGTGGGCTAGCAAAGGCCCACGAGACCGGTACTGGGAAGGTCCTACCCAGAGAATCGTGGTACAGGATCCCGAATTGAAGAATACCCTAACTTCTGGTGTCGCGTATCATCATGCTGGCCTGGATGGCCCCGACAGGCACGCAGTCGAGAGAGGCTTCCTCGAAGGGCAAATCAATGTTATCTGCTGCACCTCAACTCTAGCAGTAGGAGTCAACCTACCCTGTCACATGGTCATCATTAAAAACACTGTGAGCTTTCAGGATGATGGCATTAAGGATTATGCAGACCTTGAAATCATGCAGATGCTCGGCCGTGCCGGGCGTCCTCAGTTCGATACTACTGCCGTTGCTGTGATTATCACGAAGCAAGAGAAGGTTAAGAAATATGAGAAATTGGTGTTGGGCGAGGAATTGTTAGAAAGCTGTCTTCATCTCAATTTAATCGATCATATGAACGTAGAAATTGGTCTGGGGACGATTTATGACCTGTATACGGCAAAGAGATGGCTGTGCGGGACTTTCCTCTATGTTCGACTCGGCCAAAACCCAGACCACTACAAGCTCGATGGTGACGCCGTAGGGCCAAATCTGAACGACAGGCTTGAGCGGATCTGCAAGAGGGATCTTGCCCTTCTTGAGCAGACACAGCTCATCTCTTCATTCAGTGGAAAGCTCAAGGCCACAGAATTCGGTGATGCGATGGCGAGATACTGTGTCAAATTCACAAATATGCAAAGGCTTATGCGATTACAGCCTCGTGCTAAGATGTCTGAAATTGTATGTTCACTGGGATATTTCAATAGACGCTTGCTGACAAAATTAGCTTTCGCTTCTGGTTCAAGCACAAGAATTCAGCAACATCCGCCTCCGTGCGAATGAGAAAAAGCTCTACAAAGAGATTAACAGATCACATGGCCTCAAATTCCCCCTTAATGTCGACATAACTTTGGATGAACACAAACGGAGCCTTATCGTGCAATCTGAACTCGGTGGAGTGGAGTTTCCTGCCGATGAGCAGTATGCCAAGCACAAAAGGCAATTCAATCAGGACAAGGCTATTATATTCGATTCTATTCAGCGGCTGATACGCTGCGTTATCGATTGCCAGATTCACTTGCAAGATGCTGTGGCGGTACGCAACGCTTTGGAACTTGCGAGAAGCTTTGGTGCGAGGGTCTGGGACAATTCACCCTTTCAGTTGAAGCAGATCCCACAAATAGGACTGGTAGCCATCCGAAAGCTTGCAGTGGGCGGTATCAATAGTATTGAAGCCTTAGAGGCTGCAGAGCCCTATAGGATTGAGATGCTTTTGAGCAAGAATCCTCCGTTTGGTAATAAAATGTTGGCTAATCTCAAGGACTTCCCGAAGCTGCGCGTATCTGTGAAGATGATGGACAGAGAGTCGAAAAAAGGGCGACCGGTCCTTATCAGGATCAAGGCTGAGGTCGGCTTCATCAACGACAAGATCCCAACATTCTATCGTCGAAAGCCGGTCTACGTATGTCTGCTGACAGAAAGGTCCGACGGATTCCTAGTGGACTTCAGACGGATCAGCGCAAGCAAGCTTAATAAGAGCCCGGATATTCTACTTTCAGCGGAGTTACTCAGTCACACGCAGTACGTCAGCTGCCACATTATGTGCGATGAGATTGCGGGGACAATGCGAAGTGCGGAGCTGAGGCCTAAGTTGCCGCCTAACTTATTCCCCTCACCTCGAAAAGAAATCCAACAGCATCAAGTGGGACATACGGACCCAGGCCATAAAGCCGAGGCAGGTAGAGCAGGGAAACAAGATGGCTCGGTCGATACCAGTCCGCTGACACTGCAAGACGACCAATTCGATGATAATGGTCTGAAGGACCAAGACATGATGGATGCTTGTAAGAACGACAAATATTGCAATACTTTACACCGTGTGAGGATTCGCTAATGGTGAAAGTAGTTGATGAGATGGAGTTTCAGGACATAGATACGATAGACTTGAGAACAGAACAGAAGAGGAAAGCTGCAGAAAGCAAGAAGCAAGACAATCCCGATCACACCGCTTGGAATCCTAAGAAGCTCGAGAGTGGGAAGTGGGCGTGCAACCACAAGTGCAAAGACAAGGCAGCGTAAGTGACAGATCACGACATTCAAGGCCAAGCTCACCTTGTGCGGAGTTGCAAGCACCTATGTTGCCGGGAAGGCGTTGATAAAGCGCCGAAGCCGCCCAAGAACTCGTTCGTGTCCGCATCGTCTCTAGTGGAACCTTCCGGTCGTGCTACTAAATCAAGTCCGAAGACAACTTTACAGGTGAGAAAGAAAGATACGGACCTAAAAGCCCTAAAGAACGGCAATGAAGCAAAAATCGAGGCTGTAGATCTTACACATCAACGGAATAACTATACGAGAAACCAGCCTAGAGAAATCAGAAAATTGAATCAGCTTCACGAGAGCGTGACGAAAGACTCGTCCACACCCACAATTCCACGTCCAAGACCGAATTCGGACTTCAATGATTGGGAGCAGTCCAGAATCTTGTTCCTCACCAAGGCTACAAGGACCGAGAGCTCCAAAGGCAAGACATCCGTGGACTATGGTGGTAGTCAAATGAGCGATTTTTCCTGCCATGGTGATGGGATAGATGGTCTTCCCTCTAGATCTCTACTATTAGGGGCGATAAGCAGTGACCAGAGAACATCACATCATGACAAGTCAAGAGACTACGGGAACAATTGGCAAGATGATCTGCCATCTCTTTCGGGCTTTCTCGGCCAGAACACTCCTGCGGTCGATGCTCCTCCCAACAACGACTCCTTGGAGGACTTTGAGCTTTCTCAATTCGATGATGATCAAGCCGAACTCGAAGATGCCATGTTTGGCTTCAGTGACTCCGTAGCCATACAGCACGGATCGCAGGTTGGACCTGCCTTTGCTTTGACGAAAAAACAGAGCAATAATCAACTGCCAAACCTTTCTGAGCGTCTCCAAAACCGGGTAGTGGCCTCGGAGGAGTCAAATGCTTCGGAGAAGCTGTTCCTTTCTACTGACAGTCCTGATAAGCCGATTCAGCCACCACAAAAGCGTGAAGCGTCCTTCGCTTCAGAAAATCAAGAAGTTATGCTTACTGCTCCAGAGCCGAAGAGGTTGAAGACTAATGAAGAGGGCGACCAAGCGCTCCAGCCATCATCTAAGGCGGAGAACGAGGCTAAGCCACGAGTGCCGGTAATTAAACCTGGGCAGCCGGCTTGGGTGTATGATTTCGATCCAGCTTTCATTGCCGAGTATCAGGATTTCGTGGAGTTTGTGTGAACAGAATGATTTAGCTGGAAGACTCTTGTTCCTTTTTTTTGGATGAGCTTTATGCTTCGTAGATCTGCTGCACATGCTTATAAAAGTTAATGGACTCTTATTTGATGTTCTGGACGGGCTTTATGTTTTGGAGATTTGCTATACATGCTCATAGCGCTGTTAAAAAACATAGCTTTACATGATTGAATGCAAATGAATTGTCTAATTCCAGATTGCCGAGATATCCTGCAGCCTTGTCAGTACAGAGGCCGAGAGCCCACCGAGTTGCAAGGCTGCAGGAAGCCCCCCCTTTTGATATCTTATCTCAGGAGCTCGATGTCAGCTGAAAGGAGACTGCAGGAACGAGCCACACCCGCGACCCAAGGCCTCGGTGTAAAAGCTTTTTGTCGCTAATAATGATCGCTTCCGCTTTTCGGAACTTCAGCCAAATGTAACCTTCTTCAACGACGTCACACACCTGTAATGTAACAATGATGAACAACCTGCCTATACGAGTGGAATTGATGAGATAGGGCCAATACAAGCCCCTCATAATCTGCTTGGATTCCAAATCCCTCATTCCCTCACCGCCCGCGCTGAGAAACGCAGAGCCTCAAATTGTCGGAAGGAGCTGCGGCTGATTTCTAGTCGCAGGAATGAGCCGAAACCGCGAATATCAGGCCATTGGTCGTCAATTCCAAGTGCCCCAGATCATCAACGGTTTATAAAGAGCGGTTTTAAGCATCTGGTCCTTAATCTTGCTGCACGCTCCAGACCATTAGCGGAACTGCCGGCGCCAAAGCTCAATCGCCACCCAAAGCTTCCCTGCGCCGTAATGATTTGCGGCATTGTTTACTGCTCTCATCCTCGCATTCATCCGTGAGGATTTCGTATCAATGCAAGCACACACAGGTATTCGTAGAGAGCTATATGGCTGTTCACCCCTATGGTGAGACTAGGAAGGCCGTTGTCGTTGGCGTTGGGAGCCTCCGAGTCGACTAACAGCCTCTGAGAACGCTTTGAAGATCCAAATGGCAAGCTGACTGCATTAGAGTGTTGAATTTGAATTTTTGAGGGCCACAATATCATCCTAGTTGGATGATGGACTCTTATTAGTAGTCAAGAGGTTGCGTAATGGGTAGCGCCGTCCTCTAAAGGTGTCTTGCCAAGTCATGGGTACGCATCCTAGTTAATTCTATCGGGCCTGCAACTGTATCATCACACATCGATACACTGGCTTTGAAAATCATCTATAATCCCCCGTCAGTGCTCCTTGTACCGTGTCCTCTTGGTTCATAGTATGCGCTCGTCAGTCGACAGCTACAACCTCAAGCTCAAAGGCAGACCACGACGGAGACTCTCCTTGAGCAAGCACGCACCCCGCATCCGCCGTCGCTGAGGATCTTTGCGAGTATCTAAGCACACCGCTGTCCATCACGTCTTGATTCGTGAGCGATCAAAGTAGGTACCGTAACCAAAGTTGGGCAAGAGAACCTCTTGCTCATGGTTGTAGTGGCTTTCGCACAGAGAGATTCCCAACCACCCACCACCTTCCCTAACATCATCATGAATGAGTACATCAGAGGAGTCGATGACTCAAAGATAGCATCATTCCTGGCGACTCAGTCGTCCCTTCCCCCATCTTACCCTCCTCGACGCCCCTACGGAGCCTCACCGCAGAGCATAAAAACGTCGTTGTTGGTTGTAAAGAGTAGCTTCACCAACGGCAACTCCCTCCCAGATCTCACCGGTGGCTCTAGTTCATACGCTCCACAATCAGTGTCAACTGGTATGGGCCGAAGAGACTTGGAGCAAAGCTTGAGGACACTGGATGAACAACCGCCTCCGAGACCTCTTCAATGCCCCCTCCAGTTTCTCGGCTGCCACAAGGAATTCAATACCTGCCACGAACGGAAGTGGGTGGAACATAGCTTGACACATTTTGAGAAGAAGGGAACCCGTGGAAGACCGTCAAAGCAGGTTGAGCCACCAAAGCATTCCTACTGCTGCCTTTGCGAAGAGGAATTCCGTGCCCAAAACGGTTATTCCTGCTGGGTAGACCGCATGAGTCACGTCAAGCTCCACCACGAGCTTGGACATCGCTTAGGTCGACCTGATTTCAGGCTGATGGAATACCTGTGGCAAGAAGGTGTCATCGGCGTGGAGGATTATCGAGACCTCAAACCCATGCAGCGTCTTCCGACACCTCCATCGTCAGATGATGGGGAGAAATCACCAGTTGCTCATTTAGCAGAGAATGGATATGACAGACGTTAATGGTATGAGACCATTATTTTCAGAAGAATTAGCCAAGGACGAGAACATAAGCTGAAAACATCAGCTTCGGCAGACTCCGACGCAACAGCATTACACCAGAAAGCACGAATGAACACAGAAAGATGGTTAAAGGAAATAAGAAGGGAATAACCTACAGGACATACCCCTATGACTGATATATAGATGGTGCTGAGGCTCTTACTTTATATGAATATTTGCCACTCGGGTTGGGATGGATTAAGCTGGGTGGCTGAGCATTGATGACACAAGTATACAAAGAATGTTGTTTGAATGGTTTGCCACTTGACGAAATTCCCTCTTGATGACGCCGGCGTTACATTGCAAGGCAGGGGTATTTGTATTTGATTCAGGGGTCGACTAAACTGAATTTTTTTTTTTTGCGCAAGGCGCACTCGCTGCTCATGACTCCATAAAGAAAGTCATAGCGTAGTAATATACACCTCACCTCCACAACATTCATCAGATATGATATAGAGCACTTTTTATTCGCATACATTTGGCTGCTGGCTGTGGGACCGTGTGACCAATGGCTTTTAAGACTCGCCAAGGCTGGTCTTTGCCTTGGAAATAAATTCCATCGACGAGGTTGGAGCCGCTTTCCCTCACTCTAAAAATGACTCATTACGAAGCTTGCGAGGTGTAGTACTATTTGAGCAATCACGTATGCGATGTAGCAGAGCGTTCTCGATACGTCTCTTCTATGCTAACCTATTCTCCAATCATCGAGTAATTCTCAGCGTCCCTTCCAGAATATTCTCCGCTTTGCACAGCAACCCCATGTTTGAATCATGAAACCGCTTTCTCAGGGCTTCAATGACATTTCCGCACCTTGTTCCTGTATGCGTGCCTAGAGAACCCGTACCAACATAGTGTGGCCACCACCCAGACGGTTTCGAGGAGTGAGGCTGGTGCTTGTGATACTATAGGCTGGCTTGAAGCACCAATTGCTCACGCCAGCAGAAACATAACCTATCACACAACAGAGTCAATGTGTGAAGCCGGAGATCCTTTGCCAAAATACTGCTCAAGGCAGACATAATGCTCGGAGCATATGAGCCTATCAGTCGAGAGCCCAGATCTAAGTTGACCGGCCTCCTCACCCACCACCAAGCGATCTACCACAATTTTGATCACCGAAATCGACTCAGCCACCATAGTAACAAAGAAGCCGGTAGGCCCGTTAGATAGTCATCCGGAGGTAAGCCGCATACTAGTAAGCCCCAGCTATGGTGGCCTGAGCCAATCCTTCAGAAGCGTGGTTTCGTATCGACAGCATCACCCACAGCACTGATGAGACTCATCACATGACATCAACAGCATCTTACTGATTGGGGTAGATCAATCCGTCACATCCAGTGGCTCGACAGTTATGACTCTGTCTCGTGTCTCGCCATCATATGATTCCTCCATGGCTCTCCTGTCGTCCCAAATCAACTCTAGGGGGGAGCGACTGATTGGGACGGTCTTTATATGGAGACCGCAATTAGACTTGTAGGGCCCACCCCTGCGGCAGGGGCAGCCCTTAAGGCCAAGCTACATACACCGGTACCCAGCGTCTTATTAATCAATAGCGTGGAACAACATGCGTAAATTACTGCAGGCGAAAAGAACATTAGCTTTTCTTGGCACGCTTTGTATTAATTTCCCTGTGGGGGTGTACTACCTCGTCGTCCCATTGACAGCTGCCTCCTAGGACTTGCTGCGTAAGAAGGCTATAGTGACAGATGAACCACAACTTCTTCTTGGTAGCCATCCAGCCGAAGACCATCTATGCTTTTAAAAGGGACACAGTCCAGCTGGTGTTATTCAAGTAGAGACTTGCTCAGACTACACACAGGGTGCTTGCTGGGGGTAGCGCTGGCGAGAACGACAGATGTGTCGACACAAACATAATAACCCTTTGGGATAAGGGCAGGAACAAGAACGATAGAGAAGCAGGAAGCAACCTTTCAATGAAGGAGAGGAGAAAGTGCACACAGACGATATGCATCAAAAAGACGAGTAACGAATATGAGATTGTTCTGAACAATGTGCCAACTAATGGTTAAATATCTACTCAAGCGTAGAGTACCTACATTAGGTAACTAAGACACCGAGATCAAGCGATTTTATCGCTATAGCAGGAGCCCATACTCTCAGCTCAGTCCCTCAACACTATACCAAAACTAATCTATCACAGCTATCAATGATTCGATCGCCACCGCTGATGATATACGTTGGAAACAAGCGTTTCTGCTTTCTCGATGTTAAATCACTAGATCGGTCTGGTTCAGCTCAAATGGGATCATCATCTGTGCACCTCATTTCCAGATTCTGGCCAACACACTCTACTATTCTGTGACAGGAACTTGCACCGTGGGCCAGGTATGCGAGGGACACTCTGCACTCTCGTCTGAGGTCCACTAAATATCGCCATCTCAAAGGTTTCATAGTCTTCGTTGCAAACAGTTCATTACCAGATGGCCTTACGTTTTTCGAACCAGCGTGCTCCGCCCACCAGTGGACCCCAATAATTGTTAATATATCGGTTCGGCCTCGCCGTATCATCCGAAATGTTGACAATCAAGATTCTGTCAATGAATAGCTTCTTTTAGAGACTCATGTGGCTAGCATAATGCCTCACCCACCAGTGACTGAAGCGCATGTGCAATAGCCGACATCGCCAGGGTGGATCGATGGACTTTTCACATCTTCGCTCGCCTTCTCTCTTTCCGTTGTCAATCGGAGCTTTATCCCCTATCAAGTATCTCTACGCTTTCCAAGCTAATACTTTCTCTCTGCGCTCCGGCTTTCGCCTTATGTTCTGTGTGGATGCCCAAGGCGTGCAGATGCGCCGATAGAACATATTCCTGGTTTTTCAACTACCTCGAACCTGGATATCCAACAGGGTAAAGAAACCCTAAAGATCATACAACAGCTCCGGAAACATTCTCCTGGACCTGCACGTAGCAGACTCCGTGGGTCGGCTTGAGGACTCTCATTGGTCCCTGGTTTTCTGTGAGTGAAAAAAATGGCTGGGTGTCTGGCTTAGATTGCTGCTGTGGACGTCATTTATACGATGTAAGCTTACTGATGAGGATTCCAGAGGCTTTGACTAAGGGAGGAAGCATAACATGTAAGGTCATCTGATGCCTCGCTCCGAAGAGAGAGCAACCGTGGAGGAGGCCGGGGCTTTCGCAAAGTCCCGGCCGGTGGCTCGAAGTTCTTGCCTTACTTCGAAACATCGAAATATGATCCGGAATACTGATACTGGAACAATTCGCTGACAAGCAGACCTCTCATCGAAGCGAAAAGACCACGCTTTATAAGCATAGTCTGCAAACTGATCCAATCATGAACAGAACTTCGCCGAAGAATACAGAAGCAAAGCTCCTTGCGGGCTGGGTAACTTGTCTCACTGTTGAATTAAGACCTTGTGCCATGTACTGCACGCTGACTTGGAATGATAGCATATTCCAGAACTTGTCCGTCCCTGAGTTCGTATGGCGAGACAGATGCGCTTTGCGTAATTATAAAGACGAACACCCTCCAATTAAAGCAAATTTCTAGCTCAGAAACCATATCGTGGGCGTTCGGTAAAGATACTTCACCGAATATGGGGTTGAGGAGTGTTAAGTGCTATTGCATATACCTGAAAGACTGGCGGACATAAGGAATATCTCCAAGCCTGGCGAGGCCCGTGCGGTAGGAGAGAATGAAGGGGACTGATTTTGGTGAAGAATGAGAAATACTGGTGTAGACTTCTGAGGAACAACAGAGTGATATGTAGACCAAAGGATAACCAAATTCAGACGGCAACAGAGAAACAACAGCCTTATACAAGTCTCATTGGACAAAGCAAAACAAGGAGTTACATCGGCACAGTGAGGTATATAGTCATGAGCCATGGTTTTGGACACTCTCAAAAAGTTAACTGACAAGTGATTACGAAGGTAAGAGCAATAGATAATGAAAAATAACATGTTGTGTGCGCATAGGAACAAAAGCATATTTGTCGTTCAACTAAGCACAAATCAGGCAAAACAAGGCAAATACATGGATATTTTTGAGCAGGTATTTATGTTGGAAGCGCCTGAATGATACCCCTTACCCGTCACCATGGTAATCAGACGTATTCGACATAAACCACACCAAGACGTCAATATCTCAAGTGCAATGAATTTCTGTATGCTATTGATCCCAGGGGCGACAATCTACGATACGTAGCTGCTCTCTCCCTACCCACAAACACCATGCTATGATTTTGAACTCCTCGCTCGCAACTAACTCATCATCCCTTCCCCTTTCCTCGACAAGTAGACCCCTCAATCACTCCATCAACTCAACAGGCGGCCTCGCCGTCTTCGTCATTTCCGCCTTCCCCCCAATATCCCCTTCATCCATAC
>QKZZ01002474.1:0-10800 GCA_003521265.1 Cetradonia linearis
AGATGACGTAAGCCGGTAGCGCCCGCGCCAATGGTTTTGCCAACAACTGTAATAGCGTTGCGCTCCGACATTTAATAAAGCAAAATACAACAGAAGAAGTGCAGGCAGTCGAGCCCCTTCTCCTATCTTGAATTCCAACCTCCTTCACCAAGCGCAGATCCACAGTAATGATGTCATACAACATCGGCCAGACACTCCATGGCAGGAATGCTTTATACATAATCAATACCCAACTTCGTAAACGCCCAGAAGGACCATGGCTTGCTACGTATACGACTCCATTCATTAAGGATTGTAGACCCTTTCCTGACTTGTACCAGGGGTCCGAATCAAGAGAAAGTTGTTGTCAAGACCGCCCCAACCAAACGCTTAAGAAATGAAGCCCAGACGCTCCAGCTTTTCCAAGGCCTTGACTCCATCCGTCAGATAGTCGATCAGATTGACAATCCGGAATCGGTAGTACTTGAGTATATGGACGACAATGTCCTCAACTTGTTAAAGCAAAAGCAACTCGCAAAAGTTGAGGCGAAGCGTGCTCTTAAAGCAACGATAGAGGCGCTTGTCGCATTGCACTACAAAAACGTTGTGCACACAGGTACATTATGGGGGGAGGACCCCTACCCATTGTAAAGTTATCAAGACTGACTGGTCAATTACTGTAGATATCAAACCGGACAACATTCTCGTGAAGTATAGTCCCCAGGGTGCCCAGTACAAACTTAGTGATCTTGGGGATTCTGCATCGCCATTTGTACCCTCGAACGACGGAGGACATCTGATCGGTACAGAGATTTTTTGCGCTCCAGAAGTACCGCTTGGTGTCCCGTAGACGACCAAAGCCGATATTTGGGCGGTTGGTGCTACGGTGAGTAGTTTGTAATATGCCTTAATTATTAACGGTCTAAACAAATACTGTACATAGGGTATTACTTTGGTCACAGGAAACTATGTATTTCTACCCCAAAATGCCCCTCCGACGGGTGATCCGCGGTTATCCATGGGAGTCCTCCAAATGCAGAACGATTACTACGGACCGATTAGTAGAGAAGCTTTTAAAGACCTCGTAGACGACTCCGTTCGGCCACTACTACTACAATTCGAAGAAAATTATCGACCGTTCCCATTGTCGGCTGCGTCTCGAAGCATTAGTCAGGAGGACATTGAATTCTTTGGGTATATCATGAAGATTGATCCAAGACAGCGTCCAACCGCAAGGGAGGCTTTGCAGCATCCATGGTTTCATGGGGTATAGGGAACGTACTCCAGACTCTGTTGTTTCTAACGCTTTAGTCTGGTATCAGTCATATCGCTCTTTTTGAATGTCAGCTATGTGCGTAGGAGTGTTTCAGGTGATTCTATTGCTGTCCATCTTCGACAGGATTTCTCTTCAACCCTCTAGTCACGAGGATGTCAGCCTAATTAGAGATTCGTGCATTAGGCTTCTCGAAGACTCCGTCCTCGCCTCCTCGGCTGTCTATAGCGCGCGGTAATACCAACATCCATCTTCCGTTTGGCGAGGGACCCATCCAAGTAACGCCTGGACCTTGGTAGATCTACCGTTCAGCTGTAATGCACTCGCTACGCTTGCTACTCTCAGAGGTCCACGTGGTTAAAAGCTTCGCAAGACCTTGAAGCCATTCCAGTACGAGTTCCCCATTGGCAACCTTAAAGTATGGTGGTGAGGTATTGTATAAGGGTGTTACCAAGGCATACATCTGAAGGCCCTTACTTAAAGCCCTTTGCCTTACCTTGCCTAAAGGCCCTATAAGTGTTTTGCTAATACTCTAAGTTAGTGCCCATTAGCAGCTGCTATAAGGCTACTGCAGGGCCCTTTTTTGAAAGCTTTGAGATTATCGGCCATCTGGCTATTTGGCTAATGTGGCCCATTTGGCCCCGGGCTGGCCCCGGGCCACATTAAAAAGGGGTTTGGAATTGCCGACGAAATCATCTTCTTTCACACCACTTTAGCAAACTTAAGCAGGTTTTGCTGCAGCGCTCAAGCTGGCTGGCTAACCATATAGCCCCCCTTATAGTTTAATCCGTCGTTTGATATCCTGCCGAGACACTTCGAATCCTCATATCCACGGGATGTGGTGTCGATCAAGATTGAGCAGTGGCTCCCAGTGTCCAAGTCCAACGACATGAGAAGGTTTGTTTCCATCATGGAGCATCAGTCAATGCACAAGATAGCTTTCAATGCTTGGGCCTATCAGCGTACAGTTGTAGCCTCCGTGGTCTTGCGTGGCCTTGCTTGGCATGGGACATTTTCTCAGCCTTGCGTTCACCCCACCTTGCTCGAAGCGATCACAGCATGGTAGTCTAGCGTGGTAACGAGATAGGACTTTTGTGGCGGGGATTCTGCCTCATTGCGCACCCTTTCCTAAGCTTACAATTAGGCAACCTCCACGTCCTCCATGAGCTTTTATGACCAGCCTCTTGGGCACCGCCAAATACGCCTCGTCACAGTTCTGCCAGACGAGTTTTCTAGGCCTATTGAGTGCTCGCTACGGACTATATCTATCGATGAAAATCCCTCTTATCAGGCACTGCCCTACGTCTGGGGACCCTCTAGTCCTCGATTTGACATCTACATCGAAGCGGAAATCTTTAAGGTAACACAGAACCTCGAATCGGCGTTGGGTCATCTGCGACACACAGAGAAAGCGCGAACGATATGGATCGATGCTGTCTGTGTCAATCAAGATCCAGCCGCTCCTGAGAAGCCACAGCAGCTGGCTCTGATGGGCGACATCTACACACGAGCATCTGAAGTTGTGATATATGCCGGCGACGGTGATGAGGAGAGTGACTTGGCGCTCGAAACCATCGCAAAGATCAATGATGAGCTGCAACAGCAAGTTGATGACGGTCAACATGACAGCGCTCATACCTGGTCGAATCTGAATCTCGGCAAGACCTCATACTTTCGCACACAAGCGAAGCGAGAGGCGGCGGGCGAGCTGTTTGATCTTGCGCCTTGGGTAGCCCATCAATCGTCTCTTCTGGAGACCATGGTGGACGCGGGTATGGACCGTTCAGGAGGCTATTCTTCCTGAACGTTCCATGGACTTTGTATGCGGCATGAGTGGCGTACCCTGGCTGGCCTTGCACCGTGTCTCCCTCATGCTCGCAAATTTCGACTTCGAGAGTCGCTGGGAAAGGTTACTTGAGGCCGGTTACAGCCTCTACTACGCTTGCTTCGAACAACCCATCCACGCCAAGAAAGAGATTCGGCGAGCAGGAACCCGCGATAGCACGTTGCTCTCGCATCTAGTTGGCTTTTACCAACGGGAGTGCAGCAACCCTCTAGACAAGATTTATGCCTTTCTGGGCGTAAGTGCGGATGTTCATCCATGAGAGATTCCGATCAGCTATCAAAACTCTGTTCCAGAACTTTTCACTAACGTAGCCATCTTCTTCATCACACACCACTGGGGAGCAAAGTTCTTGACCCTCTGCCAGCGCAGGGGACACATGCCAAACCTGCCGTCTTGGGTGCCAGACTGGAACATCGAACAGTCTCTATTAGAGCGATTAGAAAGGGAGCTGTCGCTCGATAGCCTCCTCAGGGCACTCGGTGAGGCGCGCCGCCTTCCTGTTGCCCTCGCAAATTGGACGGGATCGTTGGTGCATTCCTTTGCCGCCGCGACGCATATGTTCCAGTCCAGCTTCGTTATCGAAGCACCGCGTCTCAGTGCCGACCACCGGCTCCTACTGGTCAAGGAAATCACGCACTCCCGGGTAAGTGCTATTGGTAAGGACGCCTTCGAGCCTCCGCGGCCGGCTGTATGGCACTGGCTATCCCTAGTCACGGCCCACGTCATGGATCCCTACCCTACGGGAGAGTCGCGCTTCGAGGCTGTATGGCGTACGCTGGTCATGAACCGCTCGGCCGATATGCGCCAAGCTGAGCACGGCATGTTTGAGAGTGTACTGAATCCGTGGGCCGTTGCACAAATCGAGCGTGGCATCAACAATCCTAATCGCCAATTTGCATTGGGTGCCTCATTGATGGCTCCTTTTGTGAGTATTGCATTTCGCGCCATGAGTGGACGGCGCTTCGTGGTTACGGACAGCGGATACATGAGACTGGTGCCGGCGGACGTTGCAATCGGAGACCGCATATGCTTGATCTTCGGCGTTGAAGTGCCAATGGTGCTGCGAGATTGCAAGGATGGAGAAATGGAAGTCATCGGTGCGTGTTACTACCATGGTATCATGGAAGGCGAGGGTTTGAAGAGCTTTTGGGACAGCAAAGCGGCTCCAGAGGCCTTCGTTTTGGATTGAGATGTAAAACCAGGCTGAAGTTTTACGCAGAAATGCCTAGGAACTCTTATAATGCTGATAGTTGTCAGCAGGAGTGGATGACTTGATAAGCCATCTGTTGCAACTAAAAAGGCCACGCGCGCAGCCGAAATTGCAGTGATTATTTGGGATTATATTGCAACACCATCTAATGCCCAATGTGCTTGGGTATGGGCAAAATTATGCTGGAGAGTAGAGCTACCGCATTTCTATCAGCAAGTATGATGACCATCACTGTGGAACCAAGAGTTTTAAATTACCGCCTGACGGATATTAAATCCCGTGCGACTAAACAGTTTCCTCTTGGTCTAACAGCTTAAAAGTGCTGCAGCTGGTTCTGATGCCTAGGACACCAGAAAACAGCTACTTCCCGTAATAGTATTTGTTAAAGCATAGAATCAGGCAGCAGCTCACCAGCAAGGGGCGTAGCTCACCAACAGATCGCTCGACCTTAGGGCGGCGCTCACCCTAGCCCCAAGGGGGAGTGGTGTCGGGGTGCATTTCCATCGTGTTGGCAGGGCCGAAGGGGAAATCCCTTCAACTCTCAAAGGATTCTGTGTGAGTGTCATTTTTTATGATGACTCTGCTTTTTTTTCTCGTAATCTGAAATCCTAAGTTTAGGTTATATATGATACATATGTAAGTAGAGTATAGACCCTTCATGTGCACAGATGGGTGAAAATTTTGATCATATATATAGTGCTACAATTTGCTCCTGAACTTCTCTCTCATCCTTCTCAGCTAAAACCTCGCTCTCAGGATACGGATCAACCGCTAGTGCATTCAACGGGTTTAGCTCTCTAGCTGTCAGAAATGTTGAAGTAGGAGCTCTATGGACGACTTGAGCGCAAAAGACCTTNATTATCTATCTAAGCGATGAGGCTGTCCTATATAGACAATTAAAAGGGGCGGCAGAAATACTAGCCCAGTGGAATAGGTCTTCATAAACTTTTCCATCATACCGGCCGAGGCTAGAATCAAGGCGCACGGCATGCGGCCTGATTTCTTCTAGTAAATTCATCACCGTCTTTGTTCTCACAGGCTGGATCTGCCGTACGGTGACGGCGCTCGAGAAGAAGAACTCCGACGCCTCTCGCTCGAGTGTATAGAGGGCGTAGAGGCGGAAGAGCTTGCGCATAATACACGTTGTCTCAGGGTCTAATTCTTCCGCGATAGAATAGGAGCGGAGGGCTTCGTAAAAATTCTTGACGACGAGATACTGCGAATGTGCAGTACTGTGTCGCCAGAAGTCGACAAGCAAGCTGTTCCAGCTGTCCTTTTCTTCATCTCGGTGCTTCAACGCTTCGAATGTGAGGAGGGAAGTGCGCAAGGCAAAGGCAGCTACAATGTCCTCGTCTCGACCCAAGACGTCAAAAGCGGCGCCCATATCCCGTCGAGAGAGGAAGAAGCGGAAGATTCTGGTCATGTCGTTTTCTGAACGGTTGCCTTTCAGCACAGCGCGTGCCGACTTCAGGAAATATCTTACTACTT
Source organism: Cetradonia linearis (assembly GCA_003521265.1). NCBI lineage: Eukaryota > Fungi > Ascomycota > Lecanoromycetes > Lecanorales > Cladoniaceae > Cetradonia > Cetradonia linearis. The sequence continues at coordinate 5,797 of QKZZ01002474.1, forward strand.
ATTGGGTCAACATGTAATTATCCCCTTCCCATGTCGTCGTTGGTAGATAGTCGGTGCACCAAGAGCCAATGCGGCTGAAACTACTATAGCCGTGTCCACCGCATGCTCTCCTACAGACTTCGAGGCCTTCAGTGGCTGTGGTACTGGCTAAGGTCTTGAGACCGCACGAAGTGGCATGTAAATCTGCAAGTAGATCTGTGCTAGGGGAAAGTTCTTCAGGGTTTGGGCTTCGGCTAGTGTGAGCTGCCATTTTCTTTTGATTCTCTTGATATAGAGCCACGGCCGGTGAAGTGTAAAGCAAAGGTAGCCGCAAGAAAAGGGAGTAATCTAAATTGAACCATTGTACAGTAAACATTAGTTATAGCAATACTATTTTGCAGAAGGATTACATCGCTTTATAGAAGTTATCGCTACAATTCATACATATATATATATATCAAGCCATCTAGTGGTTTAAACGGCCCTGTTTTAGACTATTCAGGTTAATTAGCCCCTTCTGAATTCTGAATTACTTTGCCATGTATTTCATCAAAGTAATGATTTTCAAATATAGAACTTTTTGTTGGAAACCTATGCTTTTGTAATTTTTTTGAGCAGAAGGGGAAGGGAAATCTGCCCCTGAGTTATCGCTGAGACGAATGTCGCTATAGCAAATGTTTACTGCAGCTCATTTGAGAATCTATTAGTTTGGTGAGAGTGGTCAAATGTATCCATTGTTCTACTCGAGCGCCAAAATCCGGATTGATGCATCAATCCTCGACGTTGCAATGTCTCACTCAACCTCTTGCAAGGTTCGTGCACTCACTGAAGTGTCCGTGGCCACGCTCTTTCTTGTGATTGTATTGTTCTTGCTGTTCCAACCGTCGTTCTTGATATTTGGAAGGAGCTCTCCCGGACGTTGTGCATCTTCTGGTTACGACGTTCGTCATGCAAGTATTCGTGTTCCGTATTTTTCTCGTACAGCTTTTCAGTGGCTCGCTTCTTCATATCTTTTCTGTCAGCTTTTGTTTTCAAGTAATGCGCTTTGGCATAGTCTTACTACTTCTTGTGGCGCCTCTGGCAGGTCTTGCGGCGCCCATTCATCGAGCATCCTACCCCTACCACATTTCTAGTCCCGTGGGTTCCCTTCTAGACTCTCCCATTTGCTATCACCGTTGGCGGCACTATGGCCACCTTACTTATCGGCTTGCTCGCTTGGGGTCTTGCAGTGCATATACTATTCAGGAACCTACTAGCACGTACATGGACAATGCAATTAAACAGTCCGAGCTCCGTCCCAGAAAACCCGTACCCATGGTTGGAAAGTCATAGACTAGATAGGAGACAAGATCGAGAATCGAGCGCATTCACACCGTGTGGAGACGAGCAGAACCGTTGCTCCAGGCTTGGACATCCAGTAGGCTATAGGGAAAATCTGGTGGTTAGCCAAATTAGATGATTGACCATTTCTGTAGGAGCTGTGTTGTCCACCAAATAGTACATGTCGCCGTTCTTCTCATACTCCATCTCACATTCTCTGTTGTCCCTTTGGATGGTCCTGCGGTCCCCACGCCTCGGCTCAATGTCCACTTCATACATCTCAATGTCCTGCCTCAATTGGTGGCGGATGTTGTCCAGTAGGACTTCGGTGCGGGTCAGATCTCTGCCTTGAGTATTTGTACAAAACACTCGCTGTCTACAAACCCTTGCAGATTCTGGGGACTCCCACATCCACGCCTTCAGACGCCGATAATCGCGCAGTACCAATGAATTTCGCGGGTCCACAAGATGTAATGCTGCCGACTAGCTCAAGCACTCTAGTCACGGTACCGACGCAGTCTAGAGCATTGGGAGAAAGGCCTCTGAATTTACCTATCAGTGATCGGATCCTAGGGACACCCACAGCATGGAGAGCCAAGATTGGCGAAGTTGCTGTGCTAAGTGAGGCCGACAAAGGATTTGACAATAAGGACAGCCGAAAGCGATTGATGCGACTGGCATGCATCACAGCTGGTATGACCTTCATCACTGCGCTCATGATGATACTGTGAACACTCGAGAACAGAAAGACTCGTTAGCGAAAAACGAAGATAGATAGAAAACGTAACCTAAGAGAAGACACTGTTGCTCGAATTTCTTTGATTAAGCTGCGAGCCCAGTATTCTTTCTAAATGATACCTTTTCAACCCCAACAGTTTCCACACCACTGGGATCTGTATTTAATTGATATACATAGAGCACAAGCACGTCGCCTTGCACCTATCGCAGCCATTAGCATTCTCTAGCACCTCAAAACCCGGAAGAAGACTCACATCCATCAAACAGAAACTCGGCACTGGCTCCTCGCCTTCTGCCCACCAACCTGTCCCTAATGCACCTGTTGCACTCCCTGGATTAACAAAGAATTTCCCCTCAAGCTCATATGCCTCAAACTTATGCGTGCCTCCCCATAGTAAAACGTCCACATCCATATGCCTTGCGGCTATCAGCAAAGAATCGGCATCACCAGGTGGTATTATCGTATGACCGTGCGTAAAACCAATACGTAGAGAGCCATGTGTTACGACTTTGGAGAGAGCGAGATTGGGTGCCTCGACGTCGAAGTCGCCTTTGACTATTTGTAGATCTGGAGCGATGCTCCGAAGGAAGTCGTAGGTTTCTTTGTCGGTCAAGTTACCAAGACAGAGTATTTGACCTATTTTGTTGGGGGCGAGGAGCTTCTTGAACTGTGTACGATTGTTAGTGAACAAGGCTGGGGACGCTCAAGGGATTCTATAGCCGTACTTTTGCTGGAATATCCTAAGCATAGATTAGCCTATCCAGGCATGTCTCGAAAGAGTAACAGAACGAGACTACTCACAGGTGCTCGATCTGGTATGAAGAGGTCACCGAGCACTAGGACAAGTCTGGTGGCCATGGTTGTAGGATTTCGCTAGAACTATCATTGAGCACACTTGGTCCTCGCTCTGGTATTAAGAGCTGCCTGCTTTACCGGGGCACCAATACGTGCACAAATAGAGTAGTAGCGTCTCTCAGACTCTCACTCAATCATCGCCATCGCCCACACCTATCAAGCACAGTCGGTCGAGTCCTTCACAGTCTGTCACTCGAAGCTGTTTGGCTATTAGGAACACCAAATTAAATCCCTGTTGAAAATCGTTTGTAGGGAAGAGAACCGGAGGAGCCAACACGCGCTCTAGAGCAATTCTCGTCAGTGACTGGAAATTTCCAATGTCTAGCAACGATACCGGAGTGCTTCCTTTCCCCAATTCCTTTTCGAACCAAGCTGCCGGTGCATCTTTAAGCAGACGTCATTCTGGCGTCTCCACTCAGACCCCTCTCTTCTTTAGCCCTGGCTCCCCCACGCGCAAGACTTTCCCTCATTTCGAGGCACCTTGAAGATAGACCCTTTCTAGAGATCAACACTCCGTTCTCTACAGAAAGACAGTCTACGGGACCGGACGATATCGACTATACACCCATAAAGAGAGATCCACCGAACCCTGTCTCACCAGGGGAAAAGAAGATGCCTCATCAACCAGATCACCCAACTCTGCTCATTCCAGGGCCAATTGAATTTGATGATGCTGTCCTAGATTCTATGAGCCATTCCAGGTGCGCCCTGGGTCTTGGTCAATCAATTGCTCTCTTCTAACACACACAAAGCCAGAGTCATGTCGGCCCTCCATTCGTCGCTACATTTGGCGAGACCCTTACTATGCTGCGAAAGCTTCTACAAACATCTCACCCTACTTCTCAGCCCTTCATCATCTCCGGCAGCGGTACACTCGGTTGGGATTTGGTCGCAGCCAATTTAGCAGAACGAGGAGACGAAGTGCTGGTGCTTCACACAGGCTACTTTGCCGACTCGTTCGCGGACTGCTTTGAGACGTATGGAGCAAAGGCAACGCAATTAAAGGCACCAATTGGTGATCGACCACAGCTTTCAGACGTGGAGAAGGCGCTGAAGGAGAAAAATTACAAGCTGATTACTGTTACGCATGTGGACACCTCTACAGGAGTTCTGAGCGAGATTAAAGCACTCTCAGAATTGGTGCACCGGGTCAGCCCTGAGACTCTAGTGATTGTCGATGGCGTATGCAGTGTAGGATGCGAAGAGATATTGTTCGACGAGTGGAAAATCGATGCCGTGATAACAGCCAGTCAAAAAGCCATAGGCTGCCCACCAGGTCTTTCAATATCGATGTACTCAGGACGTGCAATGGAAGTATTCAAGAACAGGAAAACACCGCCGGCATCATACTTTGCTTCATTAAAGCATTGGACACCAAGTACGCACTCCACTCTACACATTCAATAGCCAGATTCCGCTAACGTATTTCTACAGTAATGCAAAACTACGAAGCCAGAAAACCCTCCTACTTCGCCACTCCTCCCACCCAACTGATCAACGCCCTCCACACCGCCCTTACCCAAATCCTCTCCTCCTCACTCTCCGAGCGCTTCGCCACCCACCACGCCGCCTCCAAGCGCATAAAAGACACCATAATATCCTACGGCCTCAAACAAGTAGTTTCCAAACATGAAAATCAAGCTAATGGAATGACGGCCATTTATCTTCCTGAAGGGGTTAAAGCGACAGAGATCTTACCGAATATATTAAAGAAAGGGGTAATTTTTGCGGGGGGCTTGCATAAGGAGATTGCAGCGAAGTATATACGATTTGGACATATGGGGGTTAGTGTGACGGAGCCCAAAAGGAATGATATTGATAAAGCGCTGGAGGCTTTGAAGGAGAGTTTGGGAGATCTGGGGTTTAAGGTGCAGTGATTTCAGCTATAAGACGATAGAGAGCATCTTATAAATTTCTGTGTTTAGACTCGTAGATATAAAAAAAAGTATTCATCTTGAAAATCGTTCGAATTTGGTTCTTGAAGTAGGAAACATACAGCCACACGGCCAACAGGGTACTCACACGGTTTCTGTGGCATGAACCTTGCTATAAGTGACCTACTTATAAATCCCTAACTTTCACCCTCCTCAAGCTCTCCTCAACCCCATACC
>QKZZ01002475.1:0-10657 GCA_003521265.1 Cetradonia linearis
GGTGGGGGGGATGGTGGGGTACGGGATTATGTTTACGTGGTGGAGGAAGATCCAGAAGACTTCTTTGATGACGGAGTCCAGTTCTTTGTGCCAGATACGGTAGGGGCGAGGGTGGTAGATTGAGGATATAAAGCCGGGTGGTTGCGCTGATTCTGGTGGGTATGGGTCACGGAGGTAGGAAAGGATAATGCGAGCTCGAGACGTGAGGGAGGGTGATGGCGCGTCGCCGAGGTAGGTGTGGAGGAGGGTGATGATTATGTTGCGGGTTGTGAATTCGCTCGGGCCTTTCTTTTCTTTGTCGAAGAGCATGCCGAGGAGGGTTGGGAAAAGCGTTGTATGGATTCTACAGAGTTGGGAGAGTGCTGAAGAGGTAGTCGACAAGGCCTTCAAGCAGAGGAGCGTTTCATGGAGCAGGGTATCCTCATGCTCGACTCTGTAGAATCTTGTCAATCTTGGTTCTCCTTGTTCGGAATAGTTCTACGTACCTCCACTCAACCTTATTGATACGGTATAATAGGTCGATAAGCTCAATCATCCCACCTTGGGCGATGAACCCATCTACCCACTCCACAGTCTCATTCCTTAACAGCTGGCGTAGTTTATGAATCTTACCAACCTCGACTATCTCTGGCTGCTGCACTTTCCTGAGATATGTGATATAATCATTAGGCATAGTAGGTTTGCTGGCTTTGCTGAAAAGCGATGAACCCTGAGCGCTGATGGATTTCAAGGAGGTGGATGATGCTGACGGCGTTAGACCACCAGATTTAGACCTCTGATGAGAGCTCGGCCGTTCCGACTTCTGCTTTTTGGAAGGCGATTGGTCGCCTTTACTAAAGGTGAAAGTGAGACTTCTTGGTCGGGATTTCTTAGGAGTCTCTGTAACAGGTTCAGCTCCCGACCCATCACCCACGCTACTCATAGAACCGTCCGCGGTCTTGGACCGTTTCCCAGACCTCGTTCCAGGCGACTGTAAAGACAAATCCTCTGTACTCGATGTTGATCCAGAGATATACTTATGTTTGTTGACGAAGTCTGCCTTGATGTTAGTGTCCAATGACCTCATCTTATCGCGAGTATTCTGGGGAACATTTCTGGCATCCTGAGTGCATTGTTAGCTACTATGAGTGTTCCTCCAGCATAGCACTCACCAACAAGGATTCGAACGCATTTTCGATGGCATTGGCATCAAGCTCGGAGGTTAGAGAACTCTGGGTGGGTTCCCTCGGGAGCTCTTTGGCTTTACTATTGAAAGCAGCCACTGCAGCTTTCACACGAGATTCTTTATTTGCCACGGATGGGCCCGAGTGGAAAGAGATCTCTCTGGCACAATCATGCTCTCTGCTTGGCCTTCGGCTCAACCGCTTGTCTTCGTAGAAATATTTTTGTCTTGGCGTCTCATCTGGAGACACCTGCTCCCTTGAGATAGATTTATGCTCTGGGCCTTTGTCTCGACTTGACCTTCGAAGACCTGATATAGTTTCAGCGAAGGATGCTGGAGTAGGTCTTTGGGTCAGGCAATCTGATTTTGGTCGTGGCTTCGGCTCTCGCCTGCGGGTTAAATTTGGTTGCTGGAAATCCTGAAAATTCCTCTGCTTAGATGGCGAGTAGTCCGTTGGCGTATAACGCGCCATCTCTTCTTGAACAGCGAAACAATCATTTAGAGGTACCTTGGTAGTGTTTGATGGTTCTTCGAGGCCTTGAGTAGCAAATCGTGCCCATATAGGTGGTGGCGGCGCCACAGACCTTGATGGTCTCTCGTTTTCCTTCTTGGTCTGCTGACGTCCTTCCTCGACTTTGATACTCTTCGACCTTGGCCTCGAAAGTAATGCAGAAAGGCTTGTAGAAGACTTCGATTTCTTCATTTGCTTCTCTTCCTGCTTCTCAGATCTTTGTTTTGAGCCTCTTCCTTTCTCCTTATCCATGAATGATATGAAAGAGGTCGAACTCGTCATCTTTCTGTTTTCTTCACAGTTCTTCTTATTTTCCTTCTGTATATCCACAGACTTCTTTGGTGATGGCGGTATGCGGATCCTATTGCCGGTATCTTCTCGAAGATGTTGCTGTGCGTTGAAACGGTCCGGTGGAAGCATTGGGTTTTCTAGCGCCACATAACCATTTGAGCCTCCATAATCCTCATTCCATCCAGGATCTATGGCTTTGCTCGATGGGTTGCCCTGGTGATGTCGAGGCATCATAGACTTGAGCACTGATGAAGTTGACCGTTTGCGCTGCTGCTTAGAGGGAGAGGCACCGGCTTTAATTGTTGCATCTATTGTGATGGTGCCTGTTGCGCATTTGTGTCAGAGTTCGTTACTCATAGACTGGGAGTCATTGCTGGGTACCAAGCCGTTTTAGTGGTGCTTAAGATTCCCAAAATGCTGGTTGCTTTACACCTGGGTCACGAGTTCCCCATATCTAAAAGCTGTTGTTGGCCGATTGTATCTTCCTACGCTTTCATTTTCCGCAATAAATCCATGGTATAGCCCTCAAGTCGTCATAAAAAGCACGCCTCGCGGTGCCATTGTCGCTCTAATGCGGGGGGATCAATTGCCTTTGTTGACTGCCATTTGGTTGTCCTGACAATGAGGCTAAATGCGGTTAGCCAGCGCCTCGGCCGAAATGATTTTGGGCCCGAGGCATTACCCCTGTCTATGTTTGCGTCAGCGATCAAATATTTATACTCGTGACTCGACAGTGCATTTTCATAGCACGCTCGTGATGACGACCTCCTTATGATGAAGTTCTTGTCGCTGCATCTGTCTATGGCCATATTGTAGGAAAGTGACGAGCATTTCCCCGCGCCCATCTTCCTTTGTTCGGCTTCTCCTCGATCCGTGACCGCCTCAACTTTCTATGAATGTTGCACGAGCCTTATTTCGCAAGTCAATAGCCATTTAGGTGCCTTTACTTGTGGGACATTGTTTGGAGACTGCTCATTAATTGTTCCACGTCTCGGATGCTATACAATTATCCGGATTTGGATGACGTGAGCTGAGCATCGCTTCGGAAGAAGTCGCGATCTCCAGTTTTAGCTTTCATAAGTCAATTGCTATTCCTTATGACGGGCCTGGACCTTCTTGTGGATTTCCCCAGACTTCTACCTCGCATGTCTAGAGATACATAGCATCTTTAAGAATGAATTGTCCATCTCGAACAGACGAACCACCAGAGCACGATGGCAAAAACCAGAATCCTTCAGCACTAGCTGCTGATTTGACGACTAGACAAGACCTCAATGGCATTGTAAATCTCAGAACCAAACAAGATTTCGGCAAAGAGGCTGAAGATGCTCGCACAGAAACGAAAGTCGATCGCTCTGACGACGACGCTCGGTTTCCAGACATTGATCTTCCAGACATTGACGAAAGAGTAACAGCAGTGGACTACAGTGGCAATGGCCACCCTCAGGACGCTGAATCAAAGATTTCAAAGGCTTCACCTACACTTCCCAACAGCATGACGAGGACAAGGTCTGTTTATTTTTATGAGCCTTTTCCAGAATCTGGGCCCATCGGTACGTTCGCCGTTTCACCATCAGATGATGACTCTACTTTCCGGAGGAGCGGAATGTTCATGCGAAGGATACCAAAACCAATTTGGACAGTTGGCAGAATCCTGAACAAGTTCCTCAAATTTATTGGGCCTGGTTTCTTGGTGGCAGTGGCATATATTGACCCTGGCAACTATTCGACTGATGTGTCCGCCGGTGCTACCACGAATTTCAAGCTACTGTTTATCGTGTTGATGTCCAACTTATTCGCTATTACCCTTCAGGCTCTTGCAATACGACTTGGCACTGTCACAGGACTCAACCTGGCACAGCACTGCAGAGCACATCTCCCACGTTGGATGAACATTGTACTGTATCTCCTAGGCGAGGCTGCTATTGTTGCGACTGATATTGCCGAGGTGAGCTCATTGAACTTTCCCTGGGATATTCTATGACTGATTGGTCTTACAGGTTATCGGCTCCGCCATAGCGATCAACTTGCTCATTCCGCAGATCCCATTGGTTGCCGGCTGTGCTCTTACAGTCTTTGATGTCCTTATTATCCTCATCTTCTGGAGCCCTAGCGGCTCTCTAAAGCGTCTTCGGTATTTCGAATACTTCGTGGTGGCTTTAGTCTTCGGCGTAGTAATCTGTTTCTGCATCGAGCTTTCCTTCATTCATGACCACAAACACACTGCTGTAGGCGAAGTATTCAAAGGGTATCTTCCGTCATCAACCATTGTGGATGGTTCAGGTCTATACCTCAGCTGCGGCATTCTTGGTGCGACTGTCATGCCCCACAGCCTCTATTTAGGAAGTGGCATGGTTCAGCCGCGACTCCGCGACTTCGATGTCAAAGCCGGAAACAGTGTTCCGGATGTCACAGATCCCAACACCAAGGTCTTCTACAGGCCGTCGATAGCTGCCATCCGATCATGCATGTCTTACTCAATTGCAGAGATCGTAATCTCGCTTTCCGTCTTCGCTCTGTTCGTCAACAGTGCCATCCTGATTGTCGCTGGTGCTTCGCTCAGCACCAATTCCACGGCAGAAAGTGGTGATCTCTTCGGCATACATGATCTTCTCTCGACAACTCTGGCGCCTGCTGCTGGAACAGTATTCGCTCTCGCTTTGCTTCTTTCCGGGACATCGGCAGGCATCGTATGTACTATAGCAGGTCAAATCCTCAGCGAAGGAGCCTTGAATTGGAAGATCGCGCCATGGCTAAGAAGATTTGCGACTCGAACAGTCAGCATTATACCTAGCATCATCATCGCTGGCGCAGTCGGTAAAGAGGGCCTTTCCGCCGCTCTAAACGCTACCCAAGTTGCGCTAAGCGTCGCACTTCCCTTCATCTCTGCACCTCTGATCTATTTCACTTGCCGCAACAAGTATATGATCGTAGGTGGCTTGGAGCATGTGGGAAGAGAAAATTCGGACGCAGACCTGGAAGTGGACGATGAAACAAAGCCAATACAGATGAGGAACGCCTGGTGGCTATCAGTCTTCGCGGTGTTGATCTGGCTAGTAATCGCCATCATGAACGTGGCGTTGTTGGTGCTTCTTGGATTGGGAAAAGTATGAGGCAATCGCTGCGATATACCACTGGACAGGGAGGTCAAAGGCTTGGGCTGGCGTTGGAGGATGCTATCGAAAGGCATAAGCTGGATGTTCATGACGGAAATGTGCCAATCTTTGTAGATAGGCCTTCATTTCTAACGTGCTTTCCATCGCATAGGGCTCCTGGAATCTTTCACCATACCAACTATCCAGTAAGCAACAGTGCTTAGCGCTCGGTATGTAAAATCCGAGATGTCTGATAATCTTCACTGGAAGTATTGCAAGCCAAAGGGATCGCTCCTTATCGGCCTCCGATATCATGCTTTTCAGAAGACAGGCTAGACGCCTAAAACTTCGTAGAATGATCCCAGCTGTCATATCAATTTCCCATGTTCCCATAACGCCTTGCAATACCTATACCCGCACCCGCACCTCCACCCTTCTCACCCCGCCGCCTCCTTCACTTTCCCCCCTTCCGGCGGCTCGTCGACAAAATTCGGCACCTCATCCTGCAAGAATCCCGGCATCTCCCCACTACTCTGCGCAATTCCAAATCCCCCCTCAATTTCCGCCTCCTCCCCCAACGCCTCCAGTTCCGCATCCAACTCCGCCTCATCCACATCCTCCGGCACATCGTAACTCCGACTCATACTCTCCTGAATCTCATTCCCCACCTCCATCAAATCCTGCATTTCATCCTGCATGCGCTCAATCTTATCAATATCAACCTTCCCATACTGCTTCCTCAAATCCTTGTTGGTCGTTTTCATAACATCAACCGTCGTCATGACGTTTTTGAGATTGTCGGTCATCATGGAGGCTTGTTCCATATTCCAGGATTGCTGTTGGAGCTGGTCGCGTTGCGATTCGTACAATTTGCGGCGTTGGAGGAGCTTGAGGGCTTTTTGTTTCAGGGCGGTTTTGCCGGGGCCGTCACGCATTTTGGACATGCGTTGTTGATACGTTGTTAGTTCGGCGTTTAGGGAGGCGAGTTTCACGTCTATGGAGGCGGCGTGGGTGTCTGTCTGCGGGGTATGTTAGTTGTTGGGGGCTTTTGTGGTGGAGGGGAGGGCGCGGACGCTTTTTATGGCGGTGTCGAGGGTGGGTTTGGGACCGGTCTGTTTGGCGCCGAAGAGGCGGTTCATAATGGGCAAGTATCTATGTTGTAGTGTTCCTTAGAAATGTATGTGGAGGGGGTAGGATTGTTGAGTTGATAATGTACTGCGTAAGTATTTGCCTGGCTGGCCGTTGACGTAGAAAGCTAGTAATCGTTCGGGAGTGGCCCAGTGGTGGAAGATCCTTCAAGGCTGGAAATGGCCACCACGAGGACAACTATTCGGTCATTTTATTGATACTTTAAGGCTCTCTTCCCCACCATTCCTATGCGTAGGAATGCACGCAGGCTACATTGAAGAGACCAAGTCCGATTGCCGAACCATTCTCCAGCAATACCGTAACGGTTGGGCGGGTATAGGGGAGGAAAGGGCTCTCCGAAACGTGGCAGCAGGGGGGAGCTTCCTAACGATAGCACCCTATTTCCCTTGCTCTATTCCCTCGCCTATCAAATACTTTGGGTAATAAAGCCTTCTGTCTAGGGGCATAGGTCAAATTGATGTAGCTCTTTCTTGTAGACATCGGAAATGAAAAGCCGGTGATATCGCTGGGGCGCTCAAATAGATCTAGTGTGCCCCGGACTACGGCTAGCAACCTCGAGATGCCAATCTGACGTTGTAACAGCGAGCTCCACATACCCTTGAATCCCAGTGTCTGAATACCATCGACCACATCAGGTGCATTGAAAACGCATCATCCTCTCCACCCGAAGCTCGCCTGCGAACCAGCAGTCTGCGACTAGAAAAAGCGCCTGAGAGATTCACCGAAACAGGCCGAAACTCAACTCGATCTTACCTACCCGTACCACCTACACGGCACGTCCCAATCTGGCCCATTGAGAACTTCTTCTGGCTCCGATCATCGATGTGATATATGTGCGAATGTGGGCAGGGTCTCGACCAACACCGGTTCAATCAACGGACTGTTCTAATATCTCCACAGACACTCGCATGAGTACATTCAGAAGTCCACCATATTGTACCACCACATCCACGTCACCTCTACCGGCCACCTATGTACCCTGGAACCTGTTATAATATAGGTCACAATGTTCTGGCGGTTTGGGGGATATGCAAACATATCCACACTCAACAATATCCTCGAGAAGCCCGATGTCACCCTCGAGGAGGTCTTGGACGAGTCAGACTTAATACAAGAGTTGAAGCAGTCTAATTCAAAGCTGATCGAGTTCCTGAGGGACGAAAATGTGCTCAGACGGCTGTTGGAACTGGTCATTGTTCCACAAGCACCGAGGCCCGAAGAGGATGGTGAAGATGAAGACAGCGAGGAGGAGTCGATGCGCGAGAAGTCACTGAGTCCCTTCCGACGAAAGAAGGAGAAAACAAAGCGGCAGGAAGAGATAGAAGAATGGGAAAAACAAGACAAGGCCCGGGGGCAAAAAGCATACACTGCGTGCGAGGTCCTGTCGTCGGAAACTTGGTCTATCCTAGAATCATTGATGGAAAACCAGCAATTGTTACGGACATTCTGGGACTTTCTGAAACGAGAGGCGCCATTGGATTCTACAGAGGCTGGATACTTTACCAAGATCAATGAAACTCTGTTAGACAAGAAGACGGAGGAGATGATGCATTTTCTCCAATCACTGGACGACATCATACCCATAATGCTGAACCACATTGATTGTGCAGCAATCATGGACCTATTGCTGAAGATCATCAGCATGGAGAAAAGCGAGGGTGGTATGGGCGTTGTCGATGTATGTTGCCCAGTGCTGGACTTGGTACTAATTGGCTAACTTAAAACGCAGTGGCTACAAAGTCAAGATCTTATGCCCAGGTTGTTGGCCTTCCTAGAGAAGGACAATGCGCCAGGAACACAAACATCCGCAGGCGACTTCATTAAAGCCATCGTTACAATCTCCGCCAACGCCTCCCAAAATGAACAGTCCTGTATAGGGCCGAATAATCTGACCCGGCAACTCGTCTCTGTATCATGTATAGAGAATTTACTATCTAATATGCTGAGAGGTGGCAATCCTCTGACTGTTGGAGTTGGCATGATCATTGAAGTGATCAGAAAGAACAATTCAGATTACGATCCTGATGTAGGAGCTGGTCCGGACTCGATCCCTTCGAGTAATGATCCAATATACCTAGGAACTCTACTACGGTGTTTCGCAAAGCGCGTGCCTGATTTCATGAATCTGCTTCTGAGCCCAAACCACGCCATCGCCGATGGGAACAGTCAGATCACTATCAAGAGGAAAGAACTTGGAGTTGCTTTCGGCAACAAAATTGAGCCTTTAGGGTTCGATCGCTTCAAGACCTGCGAGTTGATGGCGGAGCTTCTACACTGCAGCAATATGGGGCTGCTTAATGAACGTGGGAGCGAGGCTTTCGTGCGGCAAAGAGATGAGGAAAGAGAGCGACTAAGGGCTGAAGGTGCCTTAATTGCGAAGCTTCCTGCCTCGGCCGTTACAGAGTTCTCGGAGGATAGTACCAACTTGACATTTGTCAATGGTGTCTCTCCTCTGGGCCTAAGCTCGGGTTCGGAAGAGACTCGAAAGCTGGAAGTCCAAAACAACGCCGACGATGATGGTTTCGAAGACGTTGGTAACTCTGCAGACCTCACGGAAGAAATCAGGGATGACTTTGATGAGGCGGAAGAGAAATCGCCTTTCGAGAGAGAACGAGAGGACGAACCTGCGCCAATGCCCAGCTTACCTAAGCAAGTGAAGCCTCGGTTAGATCTGGACGAGGAGTTCGTCGACGAGCCTCTTACCTCCCCCAGACTTGAAGCTGTGGATGAGAAAGAGGCGGAGATGCCAGAAGCAGAAGTACCGGAACCCTTATCACCAATACGTGAGCCTGAACCTCTATCTCCCACATCTGGCTTGTCTTCTGGACTGGAACATCTCGCAGTCAATGAAGACACCACAATGGCAGATGCAGATCATGAAACGCGTGAGACATTCACATCACCGGACGAGACCGAGACACATACACATACACAGCCAAAAGTAGGCCAACCGCCAAACGCACCACACATCAACACAGATGCGCCTCCGTTGCCACATCGAGAGAGGCCTCTAGGTTCGATAACGCCAGATACACCAGAGGTAGAAAGCCCTCGAGGCCTCTCACCACATCCTGATGACAAGCCGGCGCCTCTATTTGCAAGCCGCCCACCTCCAAACCCACAGCTCAATGATAGCCTACACCCTACAGAAGAAGAAGCAGGTGGAATGCATATTGTTAGCGAGGAAACAGTTGATACCATTCTGGGCCAGGAGGGAGACAGTGATCGGTCGGTGTTAATGAGCGGCAGCGACCAAAGCTACGCAAATCATTTCGAGTACGATATTGATGGTCAGCCCATGGTTGGCGATTTCTTAAAAATGATGTTTGTGGATCATCACGTTGTACCCACAATACTGGTAAGCAATGGTTCGCGCAGTCGCCCTTCAGCATTGCTAACAGAGTCTTCAAGGATTTCTTCTTTCGATTCCCTTGGAACAATTTTCTTCACAATGTAGTATATGATGTTGTACAGCAGGTATTTAACGGCCCCATGGATAGAGGATTCAACAGGACTCTAGCTATCGATCTTTTCCAAACCGGACGCATTACAGAGCGAATAGTGGAAGGGCAGGCGCAAAGTGATGAGGCACAGGCGAAGAACAACATGCGATTGGGATATATGGGTCACCTTACACTTGTGGCTGAGGAAGTGGTAAAATTCAGTGACAGGCATCCGCCTGAGTTACTATCGCCAGTTGTTCTCGAGAAGGTTACCAGCACGCAGTGGAGCGAGTACGTGGAGAATACCCTGTCGGAAACCCGAGAGAGAGACAATGCTATACTTGGAGGCGTCAGACCGGATATGTCGCTTGGTCCAAGGCAGGCCGTCTTGAATGCCGTCAACGCAGCTCATGGATTTGGGACTGGAGCATCTTCAGCTCTGGCAAATGCTGGGCTCAATGGGAATCCAGGCCTTGACTCGATGGATCTGGCAAGTAACGGCAGTGGCACATCGAATAGTACTTTCGGTATCAGTAGTGGTGGCTCGCTACTGAGTGGCTTCGGTAGCTCGAGCGACGAGGAGGACGAAGAGATGGAGGAGCTTGACGACGGAATCAGTCAGGATCCGGTAGGTAATCTTTCTTTCAATGATGTTGTCATGAATGAGCAATAGCACATGATGAGCATGACCAGCATCAGCATTGGACAACGGGGGCATGGAGCAAAAATTTATGGGCCAGCATGGTTGTGGGATTAGGAGTGTGGCTTCAGGGTTGGAGATGTCTATACAAACATCCAAGCAGCCATAGCATCATCGAGCTCCCTTCTGATATACCTGCTCTGTCTCTGCCCACCGCTCTCAGCGTAGGCGTCATCCAGTGCAGATCCTCCAGCCTCCCCCATCCACCCCTATCACTCTCTTTCCCCAGCATACTTACCTCTTCAACGCAAAACAGCCGGCTAACACAGCGGTCAATAGTTCCTTCCAACCCTTCCAACCCTCAAT
>QKZZ01002487.1:0-32011 GCA_003521265.1 Cetradonia linearis
ATCAGGTGGGGCCGTGCACCAGATGACGTAAGCCGGTAACATGTATAAACAGTATAATCACTTTTAACTTAATATGTATATTCATAAATTAAATTTTCAAAATCACTAAAATCCTTTTTCTCCTTAAAAGCACTACTGTAACGGTTCTCCTATTATTGCGATAGGTAGGAATTGGATGCCAACAAGACTAAACTAGTTACTTTCTTACATTACTTGTATTATAGGATTTTAAATTAGTGTGAGATCAAGCATATATATTCTATCTTTTGGCACTTCTAACTCCTAAAGCTGCATTTGACAATCATGAGTTGCATAGATCACATCAACCGGTTAATTCAGAGATATAATATTGTGAGATGACCAACTACACTAAAAAGCGCACGCTCTTGATGAGCAGTAATCGTGGTATTTGTAGTGATGATCCGTATGCTGAATACTGCCGTATTCTTCCATCTGACAAATATACTCCCATTAATCACATAATCTCCTAAGGATATAAATGATTATATTAATTCAGACATATGCGCAACATGCAGATAAATAATTGGTTTAATGAACCGCTTAATGCGCAATGTGCTTGGTAATTAGCTACAATGTTCAATAAGCCATATATGTCTCCAGCCCAAAGGCTTTACTATAATAGTAAGGAAGCAGGAATAAGAATTATAGATCAAAATCAATAAGGGGGAATGTGTAAAGGCACCAGCAACCATATAGGGAGTCAACAGCCAGGTGGTGGCAACAAAGTTCTTTAACGATGTCCGTAGGTAGGGGCTGTTCCATGGCAGCTGGAAGAGCTTGGGGGTTTGGAGAAACGATCTCGGGCGGGATAGAAGCTACATGTATTTTGAAAGTGCATGTCGTTAATAACTTATGCAAATTTGTTCTTTTCTAATGTACAAACAATTTTCTCATCTCTGATAATCTCCCCGAAAGAACCGCTGTACTTGGCCACTTTTCGATAATCAATGCAACTTTCACCTCCACATTCCGTAAGCGCAAGCTATGTTACCATCATGGGTCGCAGAAGTCGAAGTTGTAATGGTCTACCGCGCGCCTCCAGCTGAAATTGGTTTGACGGGGGGAGGAGCAGCAGATCCCCAACTGTCACCTCCTGAGTCTCCACCGGCATCAGCGCCCCAGTTATCTTCACCTGCGGGGGCCACAGGGGTTCTTGTATCGAAACGTCCAGTATCTCGACCTCCGCCGCCATCCCCGAACCCGCCATCGTCCTCAGGCTTCGGCTTCTTGCACTTCACTACTGTATGGCCCACTGTCGTATGGTTAGCGTGGGTCGTACTGAAGATGAAATTACAGGTCTGGGCCCCATACTCTCCCCACAGTTCTTGCACTGGATTTTAGAGTAATCCCGCGGCTTTGGGCAATCCTTAGAGAAGTGTCCCTGCTCTTCACAGTTGCGGCAGGTCACGGTAGCCGGATTACGGGGCTTGTCGCACTCCTTACTCATATGTCCTTCTTCACCGCAGTTGCGGCAGGCATTCCCACCCCCACTCGGGCAATCCTTGGAAAAGTGACCCACTAGAGAAATTCAAGTCAGGACAACGGCGGTCGAAGAGGTCAGAGGCAAACGTACTCTGGTTACATTTACGGCATTCCACGCCTTCAGCAGAGCGCGGCTCTGTACATTCGGCGGCGGTGTGCCCCGATTGTCTGCACAGTGTCAGTCAAAGCGCGACATCACTTCAGTCTATGCTTGACTAAATGCCATGTGGTATCCCATATCTGGCTGACCCTCGTGTATCTCATCCCTAACCCTATCCGCAAAGGTGCACCCAGCCAAGTATAGGATACAAGCGATTTGGGCTAAGGCCGTTGAATCGAGGCTATGGGGCACTTACTTGCAATTACGACAAGCGAATCGATCCTTTCTAGCTTGCGTACAGTCACGAGCACGGTGACCAGCCTCATCGCAATTGACACATTTCACTTCGACTTTATCGGGGGTTTCGATGGCTTCTTCTGAACATCCGCGAGTGGTATGACCGAGTTCTGCAGCTGTCAGCCTCAAAGAGACACAAAATTATGCTCAGAATCCTCACGGTCACAGCGAGAGCACTTTGGAATACCGCGCTCCATTGGCATACCAGCGTTCTTCAAACGCTCGAGGTTTTGTTTAGCGTTCTCGGGCCATCCAATTTTCTGTATCTCACGCTTGGGCTTGTCAGAGAGATAGAACCCGACTTGGTATGTCTTATCCAATTCGCCTTGCAGATTGACATAGGTATGTGTCATAGGCAACTCCTTCTCCTGTTAAGGATTCGGTTAGCCAGTGTTGACACGGGTAAAAGGATGGTTCACGTACAGTAGCGATGAGATGCACATTGAAGTTGTTTAGACGGAACGATTGCTCAAGCTCGTCATAAGTTACATTAGGTATCGCCTTGCAATATATCTTGAATGCCTAGAGTGCATTCTTAGCGAAAACGCGATACCGGACATTTGGCTTTTACCTACAGTACGGAAATCGTCAAGATCGCGGTCTTTATCGGCGGTTTGAAGGGCATTCCAAGCAGTTTCGGCATCCATGTCTGGTATACCAGACTTGTCGAAGACACGGTTGGCCTTGCACTCGGAAGTTTGATGGCCTGGCGCTCATGTCAGAAGGAATGTGATTTGTGAAGGCAAAGGTAAAGTCACCTTCTTCCTTGCAGTTGAAGCACTTCGCTGGAGGCTTGTCTGGACATTCCGATGCTGGGTGTCCTTCCTTTTCACAACGGCGGCAGGTGCCAGTGAAAACTTTAGGGTCGGTGCAATCAGCCTTTGCATGACTGTGGAAGTTTGCGTTAGCATAGCTAAAGCGAAAAGTGTTTACCCACAACCTACCCTTCCTGGCCGCAGTTGAAGCACTTCATAGGACCTTCAGGATTAGTGGGGCACTCACGAGCCTTGTGGCCCGCCTCTCCACATCTGTTCTAGTTGTCAACGTACAGTAGCAGATAAGACTGGTGAGATCGCGAGCTTACTTGCGACATGTGAAGTCCCCTCCACCGCCTCTACCTCCAGCTTCGCCGTTTGTGGCACTGAAGGCCCCTCCAACGTCACCAGTATCACCATTGGTAAACCCATTTTTGTGGCCTCCACCGTTCCAGGTGTCGGCATCTGCTCCGCCTTCGTTCCAGCTATTGTCGGCTAAGGTCAAGGACGGTAGTCAGCAAATTTGCGCCGTAAGAACTATGATCCTAGGCGGATGTGTATATCGGTGCAATGACAGATAAAAGTATGTCCTCCTAAAGGAGATGGAGTAACGTAGTAGGGCGTGGTCGGGAAGGAGGACTTTTTCCTTACCTCCTTCGTTCCAAGACATAGTCGACGCGTCTCTCAGGTTGGCCTCAGCTAGAGCAAATGCTTGATGGCAGTTCCACTGTCAGTGACGGGACAGGTGATGCTCACGATAATCCTTGATTGTTGTGGCCTAGCTTGATTGACTAGACTCGATAACTAGTAAGTTCAGTTAAGGTGGCAAGCGAGGTGGGTGAAGTGAGGTGAGACGGAATATGTGGCTCTTCACGCCAGCTGTTGATGTTATGGATGATGGAGGTGCACTTACATAAAGTTTTGCTACGGCTTTGCGAGCTGACCGTCAGCGTTGTCTTATCTGCAACGATGATGGTGAAAATCGAGAATGAAGTTGGATGCAGGTAGAGGGTGTGCATAGAAGGTGGAAGAAGAACTGGGATGTATTTGTTTACCGAACCTTTAGCGCAAAATCTCGATCGAAAAGGTGAATATGCTCGGAAATACTCCTGTCACTGTCGCGGGCAAGGGCCGCAGAGGAACGAATCACCCCCCGTTTCTACACCGAGAAGGCTTTGCAGGTAGCAATTTTTGAGTACACTAGGGGAAATCTTCTGGTGCACTTGAATATGAGCAGTGTCAATTTGCCTGAGTGTCTCGCATCGCCAACCTTTCTCCCTTCAAATCCAGATTTCCGAAAAATGGTGGCCTGAACACTTTGCGCGAACCCTCAGAGGCTCCCATTCCTAACCATCCCCGCAACCCTCAGAAAATAATCCTTTCTTTGCTTCCTACTTCATCAAGATATCACTCAACCTCCAAATGGAGGAAGAGGAATGAATTACGACCGATGCCACATTTCACGGTAAAACAAAACCAGAAGCTGAATCCACATTAGATGTGAAATTTTTATTCCGTAGATCAATTACATTAACGGGTATCTCAGGTGCAGATTTAGGTGGCACATATCCAATCGTGGAGCCCTCATGTCTAGGCAAAACCCCTGAGGATCGCCGATCCAGCGGCTCCAATTACCGCTGCAAAGTATTGTTAGCTAAAGAGACCTCAAGGGGCAATCTACATAAGACTTACTGTTATGACTCAGAGCAGCAAACTGAATATCAAAGATACCACTAGGATCTTCTCGCACTCTGCCAACACTGACAGAGTATCCTCGATCTGCGTCACGATCAAGTCGTGGCTGAGGCCGATCCAGTTGTTCCAGCACAATGATCGCCTTTTGGGGAGCAGACGGACAGCCGAGCCTTTGTGCGTCGGAGGTATAGTTCCTCGTTGCCTGCTTCACCTGTTCAGCGGTAGGAGCAAGTCTCTTTGCGAACCTCAATGAAACAAAAGCCATATGTCCATCTGTAACATCAACCCTTGTACATGTACATGATATCCGTAGATCTGAGCGCTTGATGAATGCCGTCTCCTGTGCGTTCACACCGCCGAGAATCTTTCTCGCTTCAGGCTCCATCCTGTCTTCCTCTCCACTTATATACGGTATCACATTATCTTTAATATCCATAGCGCTCACGCCTGGGTAACCAGCGCCTGAGAGAGCCTGCGATGTGACTACGCTGACAATGTCTACAGGGCCAAAAACGGCTTCGATGGCTGCGAGGGGAATGACAAGGCCGATAACTGCGCAATTACTGTTGCAAACTAGAAATCCTCTGTCTAGGTTGTAATGCTTCTGTTAATACGGTATCACGTCGAAGTATAAGAGGTTGACTATTGGAAAAACGAGAGGGACAAGGGGATCCTGTCGGTAATTCTTTGCGTTCGAGAAGACTCTCAGGTTGGCTTTCAGGAAGGCCATTTCGATTTCAGTGGCGACACTCGAATCTAAGCCTGAGAATATAAAGTCACAGTCCTTGAATTCCTCGGGCTCGCAGTGTTCGACCATCAAATCCCCTAGAGCCTGTGACATAGGCACACTTTGCTTCCATTGAACGACATCGGCATATTTCTTGCCCGTTGAGCGTGAGGAGGCGCCGACGGTGTGCAGCGTGAAGTGTGGGTGAAGGTCGAGCAGTAATATAAATCTCTGACCGACCTATCTGCCTATTAGAGCTGTCAATCGGCCAATATGCTTGGGGCAGGTTATTGTACAGATCCCGTACAGCGCAAGACTCCTTAGGACCGTATCAGCTTTATTACCCCGAACTGTTTGCACCATTAACTCACCACACTTTTTCTTAGGAAAGCCGGGGACTTTTGACGTGTCCATTGTCAAGTCAATGCTTCTATACTTTGCTGGAAAGAGTGGCGAGTTGGTGACTTTTAAGAAGGCAAATTCTGGGCTTTGTGCTCAGCCCTATACTATCGATTAAGCAGCCACCGCGGAATGCTATCAACCCCTATCTAGTAGAACTTGCCTATCTTGGCTTTTCCTGCCAATTGGAGTGATACTAAAAGAATGGAGCAATTTTCATGCAGATGTAGGTATGTAGGGAACGCCCACCGATTTCTGACTTGGAGACCTATTAAACATGGCCCTGTAGGGTCAGTATCCCTTGACAAAAAAACATTGGTGCTCAAACGTTCGAGAATACATGTTCTCTACTTGGAGACGTTAACAAATCCTAGATTCCCATGCCCTACAAATCCTCTATGTGCATTTTTTTGCTACGTTCTTTACATGTATTTGCAGGACGTGATACAAGACATGTTCTGGACCCTTGTCATAATGCAGGGAAAATTCTTGATGTGTCCTGTGGTATGACTTTGAGCTACGTAGGCTCCCCAGGCAGCTCGTTGAATATACGGGCTCAAAGTCTCACATGAATTGCATGCATCATACCTGCCCTCGTCCTTCAAACCATACCCTCCACTGCTGACACCGTCTACAGTCCTGCAGGAAGGGCCATAGTTGCGTCAACAACGCATCCAGAGGAATTTGACACATCAAAATACAACTCTCCTATCTTAAACCTCCCAAATTTTCTCAATAGCACTTTTGACTGACTTCTGCATCATCTTGTCCTTCTTTGCTAGTTCCTTTGTTTGGATTTCCAACTGCGCTTTTAAAGCCTTGATTTCCTTGTTTTTCTCAGCCATGGCATTTGTGTATTGGCCTTGTGCAGCTTGCAATATCCGGACCTTTTTACTCGCCTCTACTGCTGCCGTACGAGAAGCATCTAATTCTTTTTGCAGCCTCAACGTGATTTGATCTTTCTGATAAAGTATACCATTCCTCTCGACGATAGTCTTGAGATGCTCGTTCACTAGAGCCTTTTCAGCCTCGAAATCCTTGTCTTTCTCCGCAAGGTTGGCCTTGTAAGTCTTTTCCCAGTCGATATGAGCTTGTAGTTGGCCTTTCTGTGCTGCGATCTTGAGATCAAGGTCTTCTGCTCGGAGGCTAAGGTGTTCAATCTGGCTACTCTTCTCGGCAAGTTCTTCTTTGATACATCGAAAAATTCCCAGTTTCAATCTCTGTGGATCTTGATTATCGGCCAAAATTAGTAGCTTTTCTGCCTTATCCGCCCGATCTTCACCCCGGCGGGCTCGATCTAAGGCCTGGCTTAGTTGTATCTTGGGCTTCGTTCGGCGCCCTGGTTTTAGGTATGACTTAGTCTTTTGACGAGCATAGGTACTTGCTTGTGATGTCTCAGTGGGGCTCGTAGGAGCATCTCTAGATGTCTCTGTGTCTGGTGTCTCGGGGGGTCTCCCAGCAGTATCACTGGATACCTGCGTATTTAGTGGAGACAGTTTTTGTTTTTTTATGCTGGATGTCGCCGGATCTAGTTGTACAGTTTCGTAGCCTTCGTTCATTTGAGCTAGAGATCTTTTCGTAGAATTTGTCTTAGGTGGCGAAGATCTCTGCTCCTTGTTACTTACGGTCGCCGATTTTGATTTTGTAACTTCCTGGTCTCCATTCGTCTCCTCGAGTGACCGCCTCCTCATACATCTGGTCTTAACACCGACTTCATGTGGACTAGCTGCGGCCACAATCATCTGGAAAGTGCTCTCCATAGTCATTGGCGGAAAAGGTCGAGTCTATCTGACTGTCAGAGCAAGTCCAATGTCAAAGCATGGATAAGGCGAGAATTCGAGATCATACCTCTGCAGGCGCCGCCTGGGATGCTTCTATTTTGTCTTGGGCAACGAGTCTTGTTCCGTTATCTTGGCATTTTGATGGGGCTGTAGTGACGGCACTGTCTAATCTGGCTCTGCCAAAACGTTTCTGAGAAGGTTGAAAACGTCCCATAAGATCTCGTGCGCCTCTCATACTGAGTTAGAAGTTGGTATGAAATAAGTGCAGATTTACTCAATGTTTGATGTTGAAGTCAGAGATGGTATCAGTCGAGTTCACCGGTCTAAGCTGGTGTTAAATGTAGTAGACGCAAAGCTTGCTCTTTGGTGGTGGAAGAAGTTACGAGATGGATGGTATAGAAAGGTGCCGAGTCCCCCTAGTTTCACATAAGGCTACGTAGGGCTGTGGTCAGTGAATGCTCGTTCTAAAGACAATAGATCCTTAAGTTTGTTTCAGAACTGTCAACAATAAGACTCACAGTATACGTTTCATGTGTAATGTGGTGTAGAACAAAGAAGGTCATATGCTATAAAACAGGTGATTTAGGCTACGTCCATTTGGGGTGTCACGTACTTTTTGCTTTCCGAAACGTCTTGGCGGGAAGTAACCTCTCGTCCAATTAGCAAGCTTCCGTTGGCCTAGAACTCCCAGGTGGCAGCTCGAGAAGTTGATAGAATTATCAGGATACCTGGAATCGGGGTCGCAACCATAATGTTCGCTAGGAGTTTGGCTCAGAAAGTCACCCAAAAGGGAAGTGCGCGGAGCATAAGTCGAGCGTATGGACGGAATATCTACCATTTGCTCGCCCCGGAATCATTCACCCTCCGCGACAGAGTATTCAGTACTGGACTAGAGCTCGACAGGAGAGTCATACTACAGGCCCAGCCCTGTTATACATACATTCGCGGCTTAGAGGACGCGTATAATCAAATATATTCTCTGCTAACGTCTCCTTACACCTAAATTTTGCTCCAATGTCTAACTTCCTGTTTCTTTGTTTCGCGGTCAAATTGGGTTCAAGTGGCCAATCATATGCTGCTTGCGAGCAAGGTTGACTTGAAAATGAATCATCTTAATTAGAAATCTATCAACGAACGAACTGAGAGAAATAAACTACTTGTTACTCCACATCTTCTTCGTTACATCCACTAGATTGTGGAAGAGCTCCTGCCTCTGGGGTTCAAAGGCATCGTACCACTGTTTCACCTGTTGAATCACAACCTCTTCCTTACCTGAAGCTAAGCCTTCATAAGCTTCCTCGGTGAATTCGTTAAGAGGCATTCCCATGCTTCGGCCATTCTTGATGTCAGGTTGGTGCTTCTCGTCATGGAGTTCGGCTGTGTTCAATAACTTTAGTAACCTACATGATATTCTTGTACCTAGAAAAACTCTTACTTTGCACTACAGGTGGAAAGAGTTCGACCACCTTGACACTAGAACCTCGCAGCTGCTCTCGAAGGCATAGTATGTAATGGTGCAAGGCAGCTTTACTGGCACAGTAGTTGGCACATCTGGTGATAGGCACTAAGGCAAGCCCAGATGTAGTGCTTCAGACATTAGCAGGACACCACAAGCGGCCGGTAGAGTTCGATGCATACTAGATAAGAGCTGTCTCCTCCTGCTTGCTCTTGAGAAAAGGCAAAAATGCGTTTGTCAATGCAAGATAGCTTAGATAGTTAGTATTAAACTCCTCCTGGACAACATCGAGGTTGACTGTTTCAGGTTTGGAGAAGTCAAATCCCCTTTGGATTCCTGAATTCAAGAACACACAATCGAGATCGGTATGTGTTTTCGTAATGCTAGAAACTCATTAGCTGGATTCCAGATGGAAGTCATGATTGGATATACTTTGTAACAAAGTTTGGGATTTTTTGCAACTCTGTAATATCGAACGTAACAGCGCCAGCTTTTTCGTTACCATGATCGTGAACAAACTCCTCCAACTTTTCTTTTCTCCTGCCAACAACAATAACAAAGCTCCCATCTTTGACAAAGCGAGAGGCAAGTGCCTCCCCAATGCCAGATGTGGCTCCGATGACTAGGACTTTCTTGTACTGGAAAGGCATGTTGAATAAAGCAAGAAGAATCCAAATAGTACTATATGGTTTTCACATCAGCGGCTCTAATTGAACACGATTGAATATGAGGAGATTGACAGACAAGAACGTCGAAGGCGATATAGATGGTGTTCTTTACCAGTACATTAAAGTTAATGGACATAACGGTTCTTCGGCCCGAGATGGGCAGCTTTTAGCGGCAGATGGTTCTTGATGTCAGATTGACTTGTATTCTGATAAGCTATATATATTGCGGATAACGAGTAAAGAGCCGTTGGAGGAAAGTGCATCAATTCCACCAGCTTCAAGTGTCATTCTAGTATTCGGTCACTACTTAAGTCCGAAGTGCATGAGAAAACGAAGACATATTACATGATGAAAGAGCATTGTTGACACAAGTAGAGATCTATGAATAATATGTCGTATGTCCAGGACTCCGTTACCAAATACCCCATCCACTGCATGAGGACAGCGCCCTGCAAGATCGTCGTCATTATAGTATTCCGTTGACAATTTGTGAACCAACAGTAGCGCCAGCACCGAAAATTGCTGTAACTTAAGTCAGACCAACCTCATCGAATCAGGGATAGTTATTGAAGTGCTTGACATACCAGCATTACCCAACTTCTTTCCGAACTTTTTCCCATTCGCTTGTAGCTTACTCTCTGGGCGAGCTGGACCAGCACTGCTCCCGCCTTGACTGACATCTAGGGGCATATTGCCATAGTTCGACTGCATGGGCGGTGTAGGTGACTGGTATTGCGCACCAGGATTCTTCTGCTCCACAATAGCCACATAGCTTCTTGGGAATATGCCTTCCAGTCCGGTGCGTCCGTTGCGCCCCTTGGCCCAGTCTGCATTCATGAATTCGGTAATGAATATACGGTCATTGGGAAGTACGGCTAAATCACCGGCATCTGATGGATGGTATTCGTAGAGGGCGGAGGCTGTAGCGATGAAGGTGGGAGCTGGAGGAGTGCCATAGGCAGGTGGCGGAGGGGCAGGTGAAGGCTGAGGAGCGTAGAAACTGCTCTGTTTCTCATTCAAAGAGGCATTGGCAAATTGGGTAACTGGAGATGATGCAGGAATTGGTTGTACGGGAGCTGGTGTAGGATTCGGGCCTGGAAGTGGCGCGTGGAGACTAGTCTGGGCGGGGAGTTGCGAGATGAAGGATGAGAGCTGTTGAGGTGTGATGACGCTGGAATCTGTAAGAAATTCAAGCTCCTGTACTTCGTCAGCCCCTCTGTAAACGAAGTCGCTGGAGGGAAGGGATCAGCTAACCGTGCGTATGTTGCGGAGCGACCTGTTGGTCATAGCCACCTTTTGCTCGTCCATAATGGCTCGGATGACTAGAATTTAAGGCTGAGCCCTAATCATCGAACGTAAGGCCCTGGCTATTAGGAGACTTGGTGAGTTATAGAGGAGGTTGGAAGAAGATAGAGAGGTCGCCGCCAGTTTCACACAGCCCTCTTTTGCCTTAGCGTCACTGTTGGTCGGCATTTCGTCGGCAAAATCAGCACCGTATTCCGGGTGATGTTCGGTCAGGCTATGAGGTTTGATAATGATATCGTAAGACACAATAGCAAGACCACCACTCGTAAATGCACGGAACCAGGGACATACTTTTTGACTGTAGAGTTACTGTGGAGAAGCTTGGGCATTTCTCCTCAATGGCCGTAGAGCTATGTAAGTGTTTTCAGTCTGCCTAAACGACTATTCACCTCTATTAGAATCATCACTGGTTTGCTTCCCTCACCATTTTCACTCCTTCTATCACGAACGGTACGCTTCACTTTTCGTTACTTCGAAGGGTGCCGGGGCACCCATATGCTACAATTATCACACCATGCACAATTGAAAACAGCTTGGCTCAAATAACGACAGCTGGAAAATTTAGTGGTGACTTTGCCCATAGAACAGAATTTGAGAAATTCCCCGTAATTCGCGCTGACCTATACAAGGCCTTTGTAGAGTACAACAATCGGCTAAAGTATTTAGAATTATTCCTGAGAACAAGACACTTTCCAAAACTTGACCTCTCCAAAATACATCTCAGCAAGATGCAAGATTGCAACTGTGAAAATTCGCAGAGTTCTTGGATATACCGTCTTCTTTTCCAAAAAGCACCAATGTGTCGCATTGTAAATAAATGAAAGAAGGGCGACATGCCCCGACGATGTGAGGTCCCAACTGTGGAGGAAATAGGCTTCGGAGGAAAGTTTGACAGAAATTTCGCAAACCCCACACCGGGCTTAAGCCATTGCAGCATGTGCTTGCGCCCACATGGCAAAAGCTGGGCCGTTCCTCGTTTGCATGAAAACAGTTCCCGGTCCAGAAAATTTGCACACTAAACCTTCTCCGCTGCTGATGCCAGAGATGATACCTCCGCTTGCTACACGTTCCATAACGTACTTGCAGTTCCAGGCAACGAGATGGCCATTGTCGATAATATACTTTTCGCCCTCGACCAGCTACAACTCCAATTAGCGACTTATGCATATGCACGTGCCGATTATGAGACTTACGTCCTTCCTAAGGATCGCTCCAAAACTTGCTAACCACAACAGCCCAACCCCACCAATCCTATAAACGAACAGCCCTTCGCCAGAGAACATAGCTTTGCTGAAGCTTTGATTCTTCAGCTCCTTGGTGATGCCTTGTGTGCATACCATAAAGGCGTCCTTGCCCACATTCCATGACTCACTACCTGTAAGCCTTAAAGTAGTAATATCCCCGAGGAAAGATGGGGCAAAAAGTACTTCGCCCGGACCAGTATAGGAAGATGTCATAATCTCGCCGCCTCCAATAAGTTTCTTCATTGAAAACTTAATGGCACCTTTCAGAGTAACGGTTGGCGACATAGCAATCATAATACCTATGAGTAAGGATCAGTAGTTGAGCTCACGAGAGCAGAGAGATTTCACAGACTAGGCTTCGCATGCAAGGGACACCCCATAGCCAATTGCAATGTCAGGATCGTGTTACTATCTCTGTGAGAGATGCGGTAGCTGCCTCCATTGAATGTTCCAACATCGTCTTGTTGAGCCTTGACGCCAGTGAAATGGCCTGCAACTGGCGCCCCACCTGGCATTTGGGACGGTTGGTCGTCGTCGAATGGCTTCTCTCTTGACTTGACCGTGTCTACATAATTTGGATGGGAACCTGTATATCCGCCGTCTGGGGGTGGCTTTTGGTATAGCTCGGATGGCCCTTTCTTCTCTGGTACGGCAATTATAGGTGCAGCCTGAGGCGGGGGAGCGTAGGATGCTCGATGGCCATTGCTGGCGTATTGCTGCTGTGTAGGAGGTGGTGGGTATGATCCATGTTGCCCTGGCGATGGCTGGGATGGTGGGGGAGGGTAGGACTGTGGAGGAGGAAAGCCGGGAGAGCCAGGACCTGGTGGTGGGGGAAACGATTGGTCTTATATCTGTCAGCATAGCTAGACAGAGGGCAAAGGATCTTCGTACTTGGTGGAGGGTATGTATGGCTTTCTCGTGGTCCACCAGGGGGAGCTGTTGGTCTTGATCAGTTTCCAACAACCTTTGCTTCTCCTCGAAAGAGCACCCACGCGGGTAGTAGCCACCGGTGGGCGGAGGACTACTTTGTCCGTAGCTTGGCGGTGGTGGATTTGTCATTCTGGTGAACCAGGGAAATGTGTCACGTTTGTTGCGAGGCTGCCGAGAGCAGCGAATCAAAGGCTAGTCTAAATGGGCTAGGGTCCCAGTAAGCTGATACCAAGAATATGGACGAAAAGCTGAATGAGACAAATAGTGACACGGAGCTCATACAAGAGCTCAATCGCGGCAACAGATGTTTTGTAGAAAGGAAACGCGGAAAGCACAACAGAAGCTCTCATGCATTTATGCCAGAACTTAGGACGGAGATAAATGGATTTGTAGCTATTAATATACACTGCTCTCGAAATAAATGGTTCTAATGGCAAGTGCCAACTGCTTGGAGAGCTGGAGGCTGTTCCGAGTGGTTGCAAGTCCGGAGGGAAAGATCTGGGCGCTTCCTTAGGGCTGACAGTAGCGGCCAAGGCGGCTAAACCGCACCTAATGATCCAGGAGAAATGTCCCAACACGGCTCTTATACATTGAGAATGTTCCTATTACTCTTGGAATTTCGTCTTTGTATATTTGGAAGAGTCAGCAGCCTTAGGGTGATCTAATCGAGAACGTACTGACTATGATGATTGAAGTCGTGTTCGTCTTTTCTCAGGAGGCCGCCCTGACCTCCCGAAGCCAAGATCATTTTCCCGCACCGTCCCAAATTTTCATTTGATTGTCAAACTTAACTTTATGGACGACCGCTAAAGTACAGCAGTAGCTAGTCAATGTGATCAATACTCGAGAGCTCCAAATTGTTTTCTTGTATACTGTCTTCTATGTTCAGTTTGCTTACAGTGGTTCGAAGTATCATTCCTGATATTAGTAATGACGTTTTCTGTTGCTACAAGGGTGCCTATAATGGATACTAGGACTATCGGCGTCCTAGGGGGAGGCCAGCTTGGCCGATTGCTCCTTGAAGCTGCCAACAATCGGAACATTAACACAGCTATACTCGACAAGAGAGGGTCTCCAGCTAAACAGATCAACTCTACCAATCCGGGCGTGGATGGCTCCTTCTCGGACGCACGAGCAATTCGCAAATTGGCAAGCCAGTGTGACATTCTGACAGTCGAGATAGAACATGTCGATACACAGGTTCTGGAAGAATTAGAGACAGAATCGACCTCAAAGGGCAAGAAAATCGAAATCCAACCAAGTTGGCAAGCTATTCGAATAATACAGGATAAGTACCTGCAGAAGATAACTTTGGTGGACAGTGGCGTCGCTACTGCTAAGTCACTGGCTATATCTACAGCCTCTGCGAGAGAGATGGATAGCGTTGCCGAGAGTCTAGGCTTACCGTTCATGCTTAAGGCAAGCAAAGGAGCGTACGATGGCCGGGGCAACTACCCTATCAAATCGAGAAATGATATTCCACATGCGCTGAAAATCCTCGGAGACCGGCCGCTGTATGCAGAGCAATGGGCAGACTTCATGAAAGAATTGGCCGTCATGGTTGTAAAGACTAGGGATGAAGCAGACCCGTCTTCATGGATGTCATCAACGCTGTCCTATCCAACCGTTGAGACAGTTCATCAAGATAGCATCTGCAAATTGGTTTACGCACCTGCTCGAGATATCCCTCTCCAAATTGACCGGGACGCGCAGCAGCTTGCCAGGAAGGCCGTCGCTACGTTCAAAGGCAAGGGCATATTTGGCGTCGAGATGTTTCTTCTCAAGAACAACAGTATATTAGTCAACGAGATTGCGCCCAGGCCGCATAATAGTGGGCACTATACCATTGAGGCTTGTCGGCTCTCACAGTATGATACCCACCTCCTCGCAATCCTTGATCGGCCCATCCCAGCCAAAGCAACCGGACTCCTCAAGCCTGCTATTATGCTTAACATTCTTGGAGGAGCCGACCCAAAATCATATCTGAAACTCGCAAATGCAGCCGATGCCGTAGGTGCGAAAGTCCATCTTTATGGCAAAGGTTCCGCTACCAAAGGAAGGAAGATGGGGCATTTGACCATCCTGGGAGACACTATGGAGGAAGCAGAGAACGAAATCAGAAACTTGATCACGATTGCAGATGAAATCCATGCGGAAACGCCCACCACGAGCAATCATACAACACAACCAAAAGTTGAGCCTCTCATAGGTGTTATAACAGGCTCAATATCTGACCAACCACATCTCGAAGCATGCTATAAGATCTTCAACGACTTCAACATCTCCTTTGAGAAAGGCATCAAATCCGCCCATCGCACACCGGACGCTATGGCAGATTACGCAAAGTCTGCCTCTTCACGAGGCATCAAGGTCATCATAGCCGCCGCTGGCGGTGCTGCACATCTACCCGGCATGGTTGCCGCGTTCTCAAAAAGCGTGCCTGTCATTGGATTGCCCATCAAGCCCAGTATCGGCGATGGGTGGGACAGCTTGGTTAGCATGACCAACATGCCGAGGGGCTGCCCGGTTCTTACAGTGGGAGTGAATAACGCGGTTAATGCTGCGTTGAGTGCTGCGAGGATATTGGCGAGTTGGGATGAGGAGTTGAGGACGAAGGTAGAGGAGTATGTCGATTATGCTGCGAACGAGTCTTTGGAGAATGATGTGAAATTGCGGCTGGAGAGGATTGATGCAGTATTGTAATCTCACGGAGGCTGCTGTCCATGCAGAAAGCCGTGAAAAAACTTTATTGATTCCTACTCAACATGTCATGAAACTTCAACGCAAGAGAACCTAATCCCTTAGTATCTCAATTTCACCATGTAAAATAACATGTAATATGCCCGAATGCCAACCAAAGAGCCCCTCTACGTCTGCTGCCTCTTCCGCTTGCCCACTTGGGCAGAGTAACCAGTCTTGATGGCCGTAACACTCCTTCTACTACCACATGAATTGCAGGTGACGAAGTACAGACGATTTTCTCCTTTGCTGAGTTCCGTGTCTGGTGATCGACAAGTTTTGCACGTCACATATTCGCCTGGCAGTGATGTCAGCTTCCAAATACAAGGCAGATTCTAAAATATCTTACCAATATATCTCCTAAGAACGTTCTCAATCTGTTTCTGCTGGAATCTACCCTTAATGACCAATCTCCTGCTCCCGTCCACGGATCCGCTAGTTCCCAATTCCGCAAAGATGAACTGCATAACGTGCTCCTCACTCCGCTTCATCCTCTTACAGATATCAGGAATGTTGGCGAAAATAGTCTTCTTATTCCCTTCACGTAGACACTGCGGTGGCGGAATCACGTAGCTTTTCGAGCCGCCGGATATCAAGTCTGGATGTGCGCTGTGTAGCTGTGTAAAGAAGCGTTCCAGTAGCTTGTCGTATTTAATGGGCCGCTCCTCATTGTGCGCCCAAATGCCTGTGCCGAGCATCATGTCTCCATCGATCACCTCTTCTTCTTGAGTTGCTTGTGCTGCGTCGCTAGTGGCTTCGCTGTTCTCATTTACACCAGCTTCAGCCAATTTCGCCTCGAAGTCGTCAGCATCAGCCGCTTTGGCGGGCTTCTTCTTCTTTTTCTTCTTCAGTGCAGTAGGATCGAATTCGCCATCTGCGGCTGGCGCTGCCTCGTCTCCACCTTCGGCAGCTTCGTCTTTGGGTTTTTTGGATGATTTCTTTTTCTTGCCCAGGCCTTTGAACAGCTCGTTCACCTCGTCAATAGCTAGATCTGATTTTGTCTCTGGTGGCCCTTCTGACTATTAGGATAGGAGAGGATTTTGGGAAGACCAAGGAACGCACCAGCTGTGTGACTTTCTGCGGATGTCTTCTCTGATGTGCCGTTGATCTCTGTAACTCCACCGTTTGCATCGACGACAGTGGCGCCTTCGCTAAAGGCCACCGATTTTCGGGGCTCACTGGTTGTAGACATTGTGAATAAAAAGTGCTTTAACTTAACGTTTGGATTGTTCTATCTAAGGTGACTTTCTGACGAATTTTTTGGCGCAAAAAGAGTCATAGTGGTAAATGAAACCGATGAGTAAGCAAATTCTTGGCGTCTGCGGGATCGTATCTGCTCCTACTGAAACCCCTCTGTCTACAACGATTGCGACTCTCACTCTCTGACCTTCAACTCACTGCCATACGGCGCTGGTGATCGTTTTCATACTCCAACTGACCACATCCATGTGGCCTTGATGGCACCCATGGCAGTCAACAACTCCCACACTTTGAAACGCACCTCCTCAGCCGCCGATTTTGACACACCAGCTGCTAAGAAGTTAAATCGTGGACCAATACGGCATCACAAGTCCCGTTGGGATCTTCAAAAAGAGCAGCGTCTCAATACGCCATGGCAGGACCAAGAGGCTGCTCAGTCTATGCTCATCCGATCGATCGGTCTCGCGCTGAACGCTGTCGGCTTCGAAGCTGCAGATCCGGACGATATCGAGAGCTTTCGCTGTGATGTGGAAGAATGTATGCGGAGCTCCTAGAGTTCACTGGTTGTGTTGCAAGACGCTGACCTTTCAGACATGGCCCACTATCTAGCAGATGTGCGGCAGTCTATGCTCTCCTGTCGTCGCACGCAACCCATACCTCAAGACTTCTTACAAGCTCTCCACACACATCAGCTTAGTCTCAGATCTTTGTTGCCTCATCTCAATCCTCCAGTACCTGCGTCCAAATCTCAGTTGTCGCTTGAAAAAGAGCCTGTAGAGAACGACGAGCAACAACAGTTACAATTCCTAGGCCCACTTTTGAATGACGCACATGAGCAGGTAGCCAAGAGATTTATACCAAAACATTTTCCAGACCTTCCGAGCAAGCATACATATAAAGCCACACCGGAATTTCCCGAGCGAGAGCAGGACCCCCGAAAGGTACGCGAGCGGGCTACAGAAGAAGGGAGATTAGGAGAAGAAGCATTACGACGATTGGTCGGCGCAGGGTCTAGACACCTAGCACATGAGGTGCAACAGCGGCCGGAACTGCAGAGCATGCGCGCAAAAAGACATCAGATGTGGTTGGAGACAATGGAGGCTGCAACAGCTAAAACCTCCGATGAGATGGACAATGATGATAGGACGTTTGCTGGCAAGGGCAAGCAAATGGAAAGTGGTCTAGTTAGCTCGCTATCAGGGGACAGTCGACTGAGCTCGGTTGTGAATGCGGAAAAGAGGTATTGGAGGAAGCCAGCTCCGCCAAGGCGAGAGGCAAATGGAAGCGTCTGAGTTGACTATACATAGAAGCATTGCGAGGTGTTTTAGCGTCTGCATGGTGAGGATATGATACCTAGATACGCAAGAGTGTATACAAAGATGAATTTGGACACTCTTTCCAGTGGCACTGTAATAGCTACCCTGAGAATTCCTATCACACAATTTGCAACCCTGTACCTTCATCCCGTTCATGCCTGGTCCTCAATGCCTGTAGTCTCCACCAAGAAACCCCCAGCACATCTAAAATCGAAATTGGCTTTGGTCAAGAATTATAAAAGGATCCGAACATTCTTACCTTCGAAATAGCTTCACGACTGGCTCACACAGTATCACAGATTGCCGAGCTATTGGGACCCCCTTGAGATGGCACGAATACTGCACCAATTCCAATAATTCGCATCCTCTGATGTCGACATCTCCTCCCTTCCGTCGGCGGCCATTGGGCAACGTATTGACGCGGGTTGCCAGCTCAGAAGTTGGGAAAGCTTCGATGGGCGGACCCATGCTCGCTCTACCTGTCAATGTTAGCCATCATCACGAAAGCTACGAACATACGACGGACTAGTTGATTGCGATTTCCTACCTCCCTTTTAAATTTATCATGAGTGTAGAGACATTGGGAGCAGACCTACTTCGAGAAGTGAAAGAGGAAGGTTTGAACGAGGTACGTTGGAATCGAAGTACTTGATATTCCTTCCCGTTAGAGGCTCCATACACCACGCATACGCTCACAGTCTTTCTAGTTTCTACGTTCTTTACAAGACCTCGAATTGCCCTCTAAAGCATCACTCGGCTTTCCACCACTGGATAGAATCCTCGATGTCTTTCAGCACCCTCCCGTCACACGACAGCAGCAACAATATCACATGCAGTGGTCCACTGAGCTTCAAGAACCATACCAAGTCTCACCTTTGGCAAGAGACAAGCCACCGCCGGTTATTGAAATCACAGGAGCTACAGCGTGTTCAGGCAAGACCCAGATCCTCTACCATTTACTCTCAATTTCTCTTCTACCCTCAACATACCGTGACATATCCGACTTTGGTAATGGCTATGCAGTCATTCTTCTTGATCTCTCGAGCAAATTTTCCATTTTACGTCTCCATAACGTAATGCATGACCGTATGTACTCAATCTGCTCCGCAAAGTCTTCAGCGTTATCAGATCCAGAAGCCTCGTCTCTCATCTCAGACTCTCTCACGCATCTCCACATTTTCCGGCCGCAGGAGTCATCCTCTCTTCAAGCCACCCTTGAATCAATTCCCTCCTATCTCCTCACTCAACAACGCTCCCATTACTCCGCAAACCGGTGCCTTGGCATCCTCGCTATCAACGATCTCAGCGCTTTCCTGTGGCAAGACCGCCTAGAGGCCGACGAGGAATTCAACCTATCCAACACCAGCCGCAAGGAAAAGGCGAACAATAGCCTCTTTCTCCAGCGCTACCGCAACCTCGTTTCCTCATTACGCCACATTCAGCATGTTTTCTCCTGCACGATAGTGGCCACGAACTGGGGCCTTACCCCTACGACTTTTGTAACTAACCATCGCGCTCTTCGTCCGCATCTGCCGTCAATCTGGAACAACTTCTGTACCGTTAAAGTTGTCCTAGAACGGGACAGAGTACCCAAATTTGGCCCTGGTATGAGCGCCGAGGAGGCAGCGAAAGAGGCGCAGCAGAGATGGGAAGCTGTGGAGCAGAGTGGCTTCACATGCTGGGTGAATTGGTGGGGAAGCGAGGAATGGAGAGAGAAGGTCAGAGAGGGTCTGAGGGGTTTGAAGAGAGGAGGCTCTTTCTCTTTCAAGGTTACAGCAAAGGGAGTTGCAGTGAAGGACAGCGAAGACTAAGATTAATCGTGGCCAAGCTATGCTCGAAGTGTTAACAATCAGGCCCACTTCTTACTGACTCTCTTTTCAGTGAAGGGTGGGTTTACAAAATGATGAGTTTGATCTAGCACAGAGCACGAATCGGGTCATCTTGCTTGCCGTTGAGTATTGATCATCGTGATACGATCTTGCCAAATTGCCTTGTAGCTCGATTCTAATGTTGTCACGACCAAATTATCGTCGACCGAGCTCAGAATACCGACAGGATTGTCTTGCTTTCTGGAACTCGGGCCACCGCAACAGGATTCATCTCAAAACCCATAACCTAAGAACACCCTTGCGATTGTCTCTCCACCGGCAGGCCACTTCATTGTCGCCATGCAAATTCAATGCTAGTCTCTCGATTTCCTAAAGCTTTCTTTGATTGTTCTTTCTCTCTTTTTTCCTCGTATTCGCCGGAGGCGCCTTTTCAGGATCTGGACAACGAACTCTCATTGCTACTTCTCGTACCATCGTTCACTCAGATCGTTCGCATGCTGTACGGGTAGCACAAGTCAGTGATCAATAGGACAGGACACGTATTTGGTAACCGCCTCCTGGGAAGGCAACCCCACGTTCAGAAGACCACAAATGAGCGGCAATAAAAAGGGTTCACAGACTGCATCGCCTGTAAGAACCCGGAGGCATTCACCTCAGAGGCGTCAGACAAAGTTCGTAATGGTGGAAAGACACAATCGGAAGCGATCGACCAGGAGATAGAAAAACGTGCTAGGCCAGAATGGCGGACCTCACTACTACGGGCGGTACTCACGAACGATGCCAAGATGCTTCAAAATTCCGGATGGAGATCTCAACGTCTACTTAGAACTGGCGGCTGGGGTGCTGTGGTGCTTTGGCAAAAATCACGTAGGAACGGTCTTCTAGTGAGTCCCTATGGCACGCTTGATTATTGAAATAGTCTGACGTCTGATGCTGGAGTAGCCTCTTAAATCAGCCACCAAAGACACAAGTGCCATTCCATATTGGGCAGACTACTGTTGCGAAGCGCATCTAACACGGAGACTAAATGACCTAGGCTGTGAAGGTGTGATAAATGTAAGGACGTCTACGCTATAATACCCTACCATTCAAATTATTGCTGACCACTCCGACAGGTAGTCGAATGGGCATACATCCCAGCCGAGGGGTATAGAAGCAAGGACAGCAGAAGACATATGACCGAGGCCAGGCACCGCATTTGCTATGGGTACGCAGAGTATCGAGATCTATGGGACCTTGAAAAGTGATATCCTGATCGACAGTAAGCGCCGTACTTCCTTGATTGCTTATGTCACGGTCATTTTGGAGTCATGCGTGGACAGCCTCATCCTTTTAGAAGAGGTTTTTTGGTACATTATGTATAGCGCCTCGAATGTTCTATACTACTTCCGCCGAGGAGGCAGTGGACCTCAACCCAACCCTGATTGAGACCCAATAATCCATGGTCACATCAAGCAAGAAAATGTATTGCTTACTAGTCCTGATGAGGTACACCACCGGCTCTACCCCTGTCTGAAGCTGACCGACTTTGGTAAGGCTTTGTGCATGTCCACCCAACTCAGTAGCTGAGACATTCAAGGCTGGCTTTCACACTGAGGAAGGGAAAGATGGAAGTCCCACACTTCGAGTCCGCCACCGCTGTTGGAACAGATGGGTAAGCCGTACATGAGAGCCAAAGATTGTCAACTTTGTTCACATAAGTGGCAGATATATGGCGCCTGTGAGTAGCGAATCGAATTTCCTACATTAACAAAACTTACCAATGACTTCAACCAGGAAGTAAGTGACAAAACGCCGGAGCGTCACGACCAAAGACATTGCCCGTTTGAATTGGTTGGTCCTCAATCCAATATCTACTCCATCGGAGCATCATTCAAAGACAGCTACAACCTCCTATTTCAGCACAATCCAAGCCCTTTATCCTTCAACTACACGCTCAGCAATGCAGCATCCGTTAACGACGCTGGAAAGAAGCTCTTGCGAGTCTACACCCCCGATTTGAACAATCTTGTTTCTTCCCGCTTGGAAAATGACCTATGGGACAGACTAATGACGTACGAGCTCTATCGAAAATCGGAGGAGTTCATGCAGCAGTAGGGTACGCAAGCAGAAGCCGAGGATGCGGCCGCCCTTGCAAATGGTTTGCCACGACAGTGCTTTCGCAGCAGCGTACTTTACATCAAAGCAGATCAAAAGCGTTATAAGACCGATCCGGTTTTTCGAAAGTTTTATGACGTGCGAACCTTGAACCAAGACGGGAGGTGCTTCGCAATGATGTGCAGCTGCTAGGAGACCGCCAAATTGGGGCACAAGGCGGATCAAACGCCCATGGACGACGGGGCAGAGACCAGAGCCACGTTCATCGGGTCCAGCTAAGAGATGATAAGAGGAAACAGCAGTGTTGTGGTAGAATCGGCCTGGAGTGGGGTTAGACTGTATTAGTGACATCTTTTGATCCACTAATCGAGATTGGGGTTGATTCGGTTCTCCATCGATTATCGCAATGATAGCAAAGTATCTCTCGATCGTGAAAGTCCTATATCATACACAAGCTTCAAAGCGTGGTCCATAGAAAAAGAAACGAGCATCGTCCATGCCACCATTGGTCTGGCTCATGAACCCGGAACTTATACATCTAGAAGTGGGATTCAACATTCATCTCCAGTGCTATTTAATATGGCAAAAAGGTCATTATTACAATAACAAAGACAATTAAGATCAAGAGGTATTCATTCATTTCCGTAGTTACACATGAGTGAAGTAAACAAATGCCGTGCACCATGCTCGGGTTCGAATTCCGGACTTCCAATAACCTTCACCAATATTACTTCCGTCATCGCCCATTGCGCATTTCCCTCAAACAACATGGAGCGTCAAGATGGTCGCGATCCATTCGACCCTCAAACCTACTTCTCCGAGAATGGTTTCAACATCACGACCATGATACAGCTCCGAGCATTCTGTGCCTCATTCTTCGAACGCCACATTCGCCACAACAGAACATCAACCAATGAAGAGCTGATAGCCAGGTTCCTCCAACTGATTACCTACTCTGATTTCTTCTTCTTACGCGCCCGCACTGTCATTCCAGAGCTACAGGTCCCAGGTACTGTGACCTTTCACGAAAATGTCAACACTCGTCGCACATTGCTTAAGACTCAAAAATTCCGCGGTCCACCCGGTAAGAAATGGAGCATTCCTACTGAAGAATTAGCCTGGGCAAAGCTGTCGAGCGATGGACGAGCGATGTTGGAGAAACAAGCCAATGGACATACAGAGCAGAGCAATGACGCGAGTGGACAGTTATCAATCTCAAGTAAGTTGCTCTACTCTTCCTACAATGATCGTTTAAGGTGGACTAATCTCGCCTGTTCTTAGAATTTGTCAAGACGAAGCCCAAATTGAGCTTTATACCCACATTTGTCCCTCAGAGCGTGAGTGGATCGGAGCAGCTTGTATGGTCACCAATCCACGGTACGAGACTACGCCGATCGGATGAGAAGTATCAAACACCAGCAACAAGTCCAGCACCCTTAATGCCTAGACACCAGCCCACATTCGAGTGCGAGACTCCAACAAAGAACGTAGATGCCTTGTCTGAACATATTGTAAACCTTTGTACTGGTAAGTTCCCGCATAACTCCATTCCCTTGTTACCGACATCAAGAACGCCGAGCACCCAATCTCCCTCCGGAACCGTTAATTCAGGCTCTGCTTCACAAAGAATGCAAGGTTCATCGATGGGCCTCATACCTGGCTACCGCACGCCAGTCAGTTTCCAAGGGCCAGCCAAGAATGTCCATGAACACCAGAGGCAGGGTAGCCGGCCCCCTCCGATACATACGAATTCACACATGAACGGTCCCAGGTGCCCGGTCAACAGGACCCGTGGTGTGCCTGGCATCGAGCCGTTCTTGGCGCCCGCTCACGTTCCCAGATTCCGGGGTCGACATGACTCGGGCCAGGGGAGATATAGGAGACGTTTTACGCATTTCCAACCTCCACGGAATTCCCAGTTTTACAGCCCAGCTATCAATTCGAATAACCTTGTCCCGAGCCATGAGATCTGGGGATTCCCACCTCCAGCTCAGCCTCAGGGTCAAAATATGACTTTTCACAATCAGATGGTACCTCTGCCTAGTCAAATGGATGATTTCATGGTAATTCCAACTCAAGGCTCGATGGCATCGATTGAATATTGGGACCTGCTGTATCAATTGGAGGCCGATTTCCTCGTACACCTGTGCATGGCCAGTGAGCCAATGGCAGAAGCCCACCAGCTTTATATTGCACAACTTGAGCAGGCTCGCATGACGGCCATACGCGCAAGGCTACCACACCGTGGAAAAATGGATAAAAAGGATTGGTTGCAAGAGCTTGAGAGGGAGCTTCATGGGATCTGGGAACGGAAACCTGGGCAGATGGAAGATACTCCTGTCAAACTAGCACGTAAGCGGGATTACGAGAGGCTAGTTTCTCAAGAGATCGAAAAGGCTCAGCGGGAGGGTTAATGGAGGTTGATCGTGCAATGATGTGCGCTCATGACTACGGAGTATCGAATACGGAACTTGCGCAAAATGTATGGAAGATTTGTCAATGGGATACGCTGAACATGAGCATTGATACCAAGTGCTGGGATCATCATTGACTTCAAAGCAGATGAACTTCGTTTTTGACCTCGAGCATAGCATTAGTACGGGATGGTAACACCAGTCATAGGGGGTTTACTTGTCTCTTTCCTTCGCGGATGCAGAAGGTTAGGCTAATATGACTTTGTCCTCCGCATCAGACTAGCATGATTCATGCTCATCCCGTTCGGGAAAAATATAGCGTTTCGTAGTGTATAAAAGTTTGGAGAGTCACTTAATACCAAAACGACCTTCAACTTGAAGTGCGCTTGGAGGGCCCAATTTCGTAATCAAGCAGCGGTACGGGGCGGAAAATGGTTGTCACCGTACCTTGAATTAGCCGTCGATCTCTCCTGAAATTGCATTTAGGTGTTTGGCCATGCCCTTTTCGGATCAGCACCAGCAATTCGATCAATCAGGACACGAGACGTAATATTGGCACCACTGAAATTCCGAAGCTTCCAAGGATACTTCCGGTTGATCCTTCGTTTACACAGGACGCTCATCCGACAATTACCCATGTGGCGATGTTACAATACCTTGTTCATCCTTTTGCTCTTTCCTTGCCCATCCGGCAGAGCGGTGACACGCAACGGCCGCTCCTACCACATCATTATCATGAACTTCGCGCTCTTGCAATCAGACCCGCAACACCGTCAACACAATGGACGGTTCTTCATCCATCGAAGAAGGCGGTACGAACATCCTCCCCATACCCCCAGCGCTCGAATTTCCCTTTCCGACGAACAGCGGCGAATCATCTACCGTTCCCACAATATCTACTCCTACTTCGATGCCCAGCAACAACCCTAGTACGACCAACGGGACTGCCGCTGTCCCTAAGAATGCCTTGACACCTCGCTTGAAAAAATTGCCGTATACACCCAGACCGCAGCCCAAAAAGAGATACATGACGGAGAGGCCCGTACCGGCGCAGAGATCGTCTATGATTCAAGGACTGAGAAGAGGTCAGACGGGATATGTACCAACAGCGTTAAACAAATCTGCTGAGGGCCCTGAGTCTGACGATTCAAGGTCGTCCTCAGATGAGGAGGACTCAGTGGCGAAATTTGGCTTGAGGCCTTCGAATCTAAGCGGCCGATTACCCAGCAGTAAAGGGCAACGCGGCAACCAACCTGAATCTGACGCCAGGCGGAGGTCCAGTGCCGGGCAATTCGGAAAGTTCTCAGTGGGCAACGACAACTACCAAACTAAAGGAAGAGTGTCCAAGCGGGACGGTCGTCTGAACATCAGCGTCAATGAGACCAACAATCATGGATATCTAGCTCACGCGCTAGGTGCCACTTTGCAACGCCACCTGACACATGTAGGTGATGTTCCTAAAGCAGACAAATCACTATCGCCACTACGCAAGGAAGACACCCAGGCACGACCTGACTTGGTAGCAAGATTCTCTGCTCTATCCAAGCGGCCATCGTTAGACCAAGACGAGGCAAAGCCAAGGCTGAACATAGTCATAATGGTCATTGGGAGCAGGGGGGACATCCAGCCTTTTCTCAAGGTCGGGAAACTTTTGAAAAAGGACTACGGACATCGTGTCCGAATAGCCACGCATCCAGCCTTCAAGAAATTTGTGGAGCAAGATTCGGGCTTGGAGTTTTTTTCGATTGGAGGAGATCCGGCTGAGCTTATGGCCTTTATGGTCAAGAATCCCGGGCTCATGCCATCAGTCTCTACTGTGAGAGCAGGTGAAATTGGTCGCAAGCGTGATTCTATGTTTGAGATGTTCCAAGGCTTCTGGAGAGCATGCATCAACGCTACAGACGATGAGACTGATGAATCAAACCTAAAGATGATGGGTGATAGGCACCCGTTCGTCGCGGACGCCATCATTGCAAATCCACCATCCTTCGCACATATACACTGTGCAGAAAGATTGGGAGTACCACTACACCTAATGTTTACATTTCCTTATAGTCCTACACAGCAATTTCCGCATCCATTAGCAAATATTAAGAAGAGTAACGTTGATACTAATTATACTAATTTCATGTCGTATCCGCTGGTCGAGATGATGTGAGTCCCTTCCAGGAGGTACATGAAAACATTGCTGACGATGTTACAGGACATGGCAAGGGTTAGGTGACCTAGTCAATCGCTTTCGGGTCAAAACTTTAGGGCTTGAACCTGTCTCTACACTATGGGCCCCTGGCCAACTCTTCCGGTTAAAAGTGCCGTACACCTACATGTGGTCGCCCGGTTTGATCCCTAAGCCAGCCGATTGGGGACCAGAGATAGACATAGCTGGGTTCGTCTTCCTTGATCTGGCGTCTTCCTTTAAGCCACCAGAGACCTTAGCAAAGTTTTTGGATGCTGGCGAGCCTCCCGTATATATTGGCTTTGGCAGCATTGTCGTAGATGATCCGGATAAGTTAACCTCCCTAATATTCGAAGCGGTAAGGAAGGCAGGCGTCCGTGCACTTGTGAGCAAGGGATGGGGAGGTCTAGGTGACGAAGACAATACGCCAGACAATATCCACATGTTAGAAAATACGCCACATGACTGGCTATTCCCTCGAGTTAGCGCAGTGGTACATCACGGCGGCGCAGGAACTACAGCTATTGGCCTCAAATGCGGCAAGCCTACAATGATCGTTCCATTCTTTGGTGATCAGCCCTTCTGGGGTGCCATGGTTGCAAAAGCTGGTGCCGGCGCTGCAGAGCCAGTTCCTTATAAGCAGCTGACGGCTGATAGACTTGCAGAAGGGATCAGGCAGTGTCTATCGCAAAAAGCAAAGGAAGCTGCGCAAAAGCTTGCAGACGACATTGCAGCCGAAGGAGATGGAGCTAAGAATGCGGTCGAATCATTCCATCGTCATCTTCCAATGCGAGGCGAAAATTCAATGCGGTGTTCAATACTTCCAGATCATGTCGCTGTTTGGACATTGAAACATTCGAACCTGAAACTGTCTGCTCTGGCCGCTGAATTACTAGTTGAAAAGAAGAACATGAAATGGCATGATCTGAGATTGGTGCGGCACAAAGAGTGGAATGACTTCGAAGGTCCTGGCGAACCTCTCACTGGCGGAGGTGCTGCGTTGATGAATGCCGCTGGTGGGGTCGTCAAAGGTGTTGGTGGAGTGCCTGTGCGGTGGGCAAGGAGTATTAAGAAGAAAGAGAAGCGTGTGCAGAAACAGAAAGAAAGGAGAAGAAGTTCTGTAGCAGCACGTAACAGCCTGCAGATGCATGATCCTCCAAAGCCAATAAGAGATGCAGAACAACAGGAAGCGGCGGGAAAGAAAGAAGAAAGCGAGGACACTGGCGAACTTCCACATGGAGGACAGCACGGCGCCGAGAAACATCTTCCGGAAGCACATGCACTGCCGGGTTATGCGCTTGTAAAGGATGTAAGAGAAGGGAGTCTTCTGAATGGCGAAGCTTTCAAGCCAGCGCCTAGCAATAATCAGGAAGCCGCCAGCGCCACCGACAACGAGTACGCAATTTCTAATATATCAGAGGAGTCTGATAACCTTGCGCAAGACCTTGCAGAAGATACTGGAGCAGGATTTGCTAAGGCTGGAGAGGCCCTCGCGAAAGGTATATCTAAAGCCGACCTCACTCCTATGTTAAGCTAATCTTTGGCACAGCTCCGATGGATCTCTCTCTAGCCATCGCCCAAGGATTTCACAACGCTCCTCGATTGTATGGTGATACTACTGTACGCACGCCTCCTCGCGTTTCAGGCATCCAGTCTGGGCTTCGCGCAGCCGGATCAGAATTCGTCTTTGGCATCTATGACGGCGTTACGGGTCTATTTCTGCAACCGTACCACGGGGCTCAGAATAATGGTGCCTTAGGGTTCGTTCAGGGTGTCGGCAAAGGCTTCGGGGGCTTCCTCTTGAAAGACCTAGCTGCCGTTATCGGACCATTCGGATACACCATGAAAGGCGTACATAAAGAAATTATCAAAAACCGCCAACCGACAGCTTTTATCCGTAGAGCTCGTCAAATTCAAGGAGGCAAAGATGCCCGTGAGTTGGATAATATGGCGAGGCAGCGTGAGTTGACAAAGGTGGAAGCTGCATGGCGAATTGTGTGCGAAATTCGCAAGGAAGACGAAGCGCAAATGGATGAGGGACTTAAGGGACGGGTAAGTGTGTTGAAGCAGAGAAGACGAATGGGCAATCGACACTATGAAACGGTGGGTCATGCAAAGAAGGCTTTGGAAGCCAAGCAGGAAGAGAGGAGGGAGAGAGCCAGCTCAGCTATTGGACGAGCTAGTGGAGAAGAGAGGCGAGGAAGCAAGATGTTCGGTATTAAATGGAGCCTGCTCAAGCCTAACGCGACCAAAGATGCAGAGAAAGCGAAAGGGGATGAAGAGAATGGTTATCCAAGAGGGGGGGATCGGGATGTCCAGAGTCACGATCTCGATCTGGGGAAGAATAGGATGCCAATGAATGGAGAATTGAGAGGAAACCAACTGCAAGACGGGCTCGAGAACGGGACGGCCAATATGGCGGCTTAGACGACCGTTTAATCATTAGTCTGTCTATCAGTGACTATCACAGTGAACTATGCTTTCTACTGCCGGAGCGGATTACTTCACTAATGAAATGAGACCATGTGCTCATCAGCTGACAAGGATAAATATCCCAAAGGATCGATGCGTTGTCGAAGACATGCCT
Source organism: Cetradonia linearis (assembly GCA_003521265.1). Classification (NCBI taxonomy): domain Eukaryota; kingdom Fungi; phylum Ascomycota; class Lecanoromycetes; order Lecanorales; family Cladoniaceae; genus Cetradonia; species Cetradonia linearis. The sequence goes on from QKZZ01002487.1 coordinate 29,219, forward strand.
TTTCCGCCGGTAGGTTCTTGAAGTGTGAAGATTGAAAGGGTCGGGTCCGCCAACAATCTCATCCCCTGATGGTGCTCCCCCAAACAACATCTCCGACTCCGCCGTCGCCGATTTCCAAGGCGTCGGTCCCCTCGAGAACCTCGAATCCGCCTTCTTCGCCGCCGGCCTCGCAAACCTCTCGGACCCAAACATATGGCACGACAGGCGTTGCGACCTCGCTATCAACATCGTCACGAAGGTCCAAGCTGAGGAACTCATCCATGTCCAAATTGCCGAGAATGTCCTAAATCATTTCCATAATACAACATTCACGCCGTGTAAATACGTCTTTCCCGTTACTTGTCCGGAGGATTTCTTCGCCCTCTCTAACGTCATCACTTCCGTTAGTATTGGTGCGGTCATCAACGTGACTTCTTCCCTTGCGTTGACGGATCCGGAACTTGTTCCTGGACCGGCATCTATCCTCGCCATCGAAGCTAGACATGATGCTTTCTTCCGCGCTGGATGTCAATAGCCTCACGGCAGTCACTCGGGCGGGACCAGCACCGGTACAGATCTCATGAGCGACTCTCCTTTTAAGGGGTTTGGAGTACTTTGGTGTAAGCGTTTGCATTGCATTGCGTGAGCGGTTTTGCTTGGTGGTTATATAAAGATTTTGGCTTATATGACTTGTAATGGAGAAGCTGTAGATAGGTATATATATGTATACTTCTAGCACTCCCAAAATAAAATTTGATGATAATAGAATTCTAATTCTACCTTCTTGACTCCGTTCGCATAGGAGCTCCATCTCCCATCCGAAATTCAATTCACTTCACTTCACTTCACTTCACTTCATCGGATCTGTTTTTTATATATCTCTCTTACATAGCCAATGCATCTCACCACCCTGATTGCGCACTTGTTCGCTCAAACATCCACTTCCTTGACTCACAAACCACCTTTCCATTCCTTTTTAACGCAACAGTCTTCGCACTCCTACTCCATCCGTGTTGAATAAATCCATCCTCACACCCCTCCTCCTCCTTCAAGAACGATAGTATACTTTATTCACTACATATAAAGGTACGGTTAGATGGCCATGAGAGCGATGCAATGATTGTGAGATGGACTTGATCTAGCCTGCAGTCAAATGAATGGAGGTTGGCGTGGGACTTTTGCGAGGGATTCGGAGGACCACACTACTTTCATATTCAAGTTGTTCGTGCCAATGTTGGAACCCTTTTGGACCTGGTGTTGGCGTTTTTCATTGGAGGTGCTAGGCAGTGAGGAGGGTATCCAGTGATGATGCTATTGCGCTGTCTTGGTGGAGCATAGAGCATAATGCATAATGGCATGTGAGAGTGATGACTTTTGGCGTTGACGGATTTCGCCGAGAGATCTAAATGGTAAAAGGTCCAAGCTCTTCGGCACTTCGGCTCTTCGGCTCTTGTTGCCTGGAAATCCCATGGGGAAGTTGTATCCCTTAGTCCCTTAGTTAGTAGTAGTAGTAGTTAGCGATCGTTCCTGCTTCTTGCATGCATGAGGTCTGAGGTAGCATTCTGTATTCTGTATTCTGTATTCTGTATTCAGAGATTAGAGATTTTAAATGTCTCATGCAGCGTCAGCATTTCCTAGCGCCGTTTCACGCTTGTTGACTTGTTGACTTGTTGGGTAATGTAATGTAATTCCGATGACATGACTGCAGGGAAGTGAGCTAGCAGAATTCTGCCAATCACGACGTTGCGATAAACATGAAAAGCTCATGCTCATGGGCGTACTATAGCAGCGGCTGGACAGTCGACTAGCGACTACAAGTAGCATTACTCATTACTCAATTTACTAGGCGAGCCTCATAACGCCACATCCATTGGACTTTGACTTTGTTGTGGGGGCCACCATCACCATCATCCATCATAGCGCGTGGCATTGGCATTTGGCATTTATCGAAAGAACAAAGGAAACCCGGTCCAGATCGGGCGTGGATGCGGAATGGAATTAGAAGCTCAGTGAAGTTTGGTAGTATGAAAACATTACTGTGTCCAGATGGAGCTACGAGCTGCAGATAAGCGGGCTCGGTGATATCATATGCTGACCATGCTGACCATGGATGGTGTTGCCATCTGCTGGAGCTGAAGCTGGAGCTTGAGCATCGGCATGGCATATCGAGATTGCCATGCATCGTAGTTATAGTAGTTATATAGAAAAAGCTGTTTGATTGATATCCCCCTCATTCTTCTTCTACCTCAGCATTTGCTGCCCATTCTGCCATACTGCCATACTGACATACTGACATACTGACATACTGACCGAGCACAAGAGTGGGGCTGAGAGAAAGCCTTGCACGTAGTATGAGTATGGATATATATTCAAAATACTAGTCACCAGTCACTAGTCACTATACCGATCAAGGTCGGCGGCAGTTCAGGTGGCGAATATAAATCAATTCGACCTTCTTGTATCCCGGCTGCATATCGTATTGTTCTTGTGGCTCACGGTCTAATGTGAATGTTGCCTACGCTACCGACATAAGCCGCTACTCGCTACTCGTAGGAACAGCTCCCTACCAGCCAATTGACTCTGTCCTCCCTATCCCATTATCCCATACCTTGGACAAATAAATAACACCTCAGCTCCCCATCTTCTTCATTCTTCATCCTTCATCCTTCATCCTTCATCCTTCATCCTTCATCCTTCGTCCTTCGTCCTTCGTCCTTCGTTCCTCTCATCTTACAATCCTCCTGCTTCCTTCACTGTGAACCCTTACTACACCACTCAATAAATCCAACCCAATACCCTTACGCAGATATGGTA